>JAURVB010003895.1:0-32356 GCA_033002965.1 Piper betle
GAACATGGGTAAACAGGTTTGACGGAGTGGCGGGTGCTAGTCTCCAAAATACGCTGATGGCGGCGTGGTGGAGGCTGCTGTCAGTTGCGATTGGCAAAGGGGAGGATGGGGAATGCGATGGCAGTGACAGCTGGCAAGGTCCGGCCGTCGGCCTGCCCAAAAAAGGCCAAGTAAAGGCGGTATCGCTGCCAGATGCAGTGACATCTCTGGCGGCGATCGGGGTCATGGCGATGGTCATGGGTGCTCTCAAAAGATCAGCCTTCGACTGAGAAAACTATATGGACTAAGAGTCGTGATTTCCGGTCGGTGGCTGGCTGGAAAACGGTCGAAGCGATTGAAAATGCCGTCGGGCAAGTGTGAGTTGTGGGCGGCGACCGTGGCTGTGGCAGAGGTCAGTTTTAGTCTCAAACAAAAGATCTTAGAGAGGGCAAGCTGTTAGAGTTATTGGCCTCACCCGAGGACACTCGCCGGCAACGGAAAATGGCACGAAAGGTGGTGGTGGAGGTGATGAACAGTGATAAATACTCAATCGCAGGTGGCGAGCATGGCATTGCCGATGACACGATGGGTGCAGACTGATAGCTGGTTGCGAGGTGGTCACACCCGTAACGATCCGGGGGCCAAAAGTGGGCAGGGGTCTCCCCAGTGGCAAGTCAAAGTGGTCATGGCGCTAAGGTAAAAATTATCCAAAATTGTGGGAATTCACTAAAAGATAACTAGGCGAAGCTAAGGTTGACGTGGAGGCTCTGATCTTGCCATGTGGCACAATCTCAACGTCCAACAACTCGTGGGCCTATTGGCCCCCACCTAGGTTATATGTAATATACATATGGATGGAAATATCGGATCGAGATTGTCCAAAGTCAAAATTGACTTGAGGCCGAAAGGTGACTCTATAAGCAAAAATCGAAGCTAGAAGCCTACATGGGTCTCAAAACTCTAAACTCAATCGGGTAAAAATTTGTAACTCAATCAAGTTGGGCTCAGAAGGGCATTTCGGTAGTCTGAAATCCGTAAGATGCATGTAAATGAGATACCCAGAAAATCCCAAACGGGCCATTTTAAGAGTCCACATGAAGACCAACGGTAGAATGACCAGGTGCGAGGGTATGCTACCTTGACACCTGATTATGTTTGGGTTTAATTTTATTTGTATGATTTGGATATGTGGATCAGGTAACCATGACCCTTACTTCAAGTTCCCCATCATGTTTTTTAAGTAATAAGATTTGTAACAATCGAGGTTGAACCCAAAGTATATTAATCTGCTCATTCATATGATTTAAGTTCAACCTCTTTGTTGTAGTGACGGTGTGTCTCTTCTACAACACGAAGTGATCATTATATCTTTGAATGTAACACCCCGATTTCCGTTCTCCTACGAACAGAAGCATAAATGTTACGATTGAGTTAAGTCATGTTTAAAGTTATTGGTTGGTAAGACTCGATCAATAAAATAGATTAAAACATACTTAAACAAGTGCTGGCATGCATGCACGACTAATATTAATATTTATACAAACAACGCTTACACCCTCACATCCTCCATATTACACCCTCCACAGTACTCGAGTGGTGAAATGAACGGTTAAGTTAGTGCCACAAATTCTACAAATGTAATGCATTACACAGTACCCTCATACACTGCACTACCTAAGGGTTTGAAGGAGTAGTAGTGAGGTCCATACATATCTCCATACCACTCACTCTCTTACTTGTGAAATTCGTAAAAATGTGCATACTTATATAATAGGTTTGGGGAAGATGCTTGTATAATAGGTCCATACATATCTCCATACCCCGATTTTGGTCCATGGTCATGTCGAGTCATGTTTAAGGTTGTTAGTCGGTAAGACTCGATTGACAAATATATCGAAACAACCTTCTTTGTGTCATGAGAATGGAAGACATTGTTAAATATGCATCAAAACACATCGAATATAAATGAAAGTAAGAAAGTAAATAACTATGTTGAGCTCAAGTGTGTGTAGCATTCATCTATCCTCCCACCAAAGTTGACTCACAGTTTGCAAGACCTACATATATTATATGAAAAACATCAGTAATGAATGTTACTGGTCCAAAAAATAACTTGTACAAACCTACAAAATGGGTATACTATTCCTTACCCACGAAAACTTATGAAACTTCAAAATTGCCTTACATTGGACGGTAAACAAATATACTTAAACAAGAGCCGGCGCTCATGCATGGTTAATACTCATATTCATGCATACAACGCTTATGCCCTTAGATCCTCCATATTACACCCACCACTGTACTCACGTGGTAAAAGGAATAGTTAAGTTAGTGCATTATTGCGCATTACCCTTATACACCGCACTACCTCAGGGTTTGAAGCTGTACTAGTGCAGTACATACATATCTCCATACCACTCACTCTTTTATTTGTGAAATCCGTAAATAAACGCGTACTTATATAATAGGTTTAGGGAAGAGGCTTATATCATATATTTCTCTAGCTTCATATCAAAAACTAACTATCTCATCTTTGTAGTTTTATTAAACATGTGTAGAAAACACAACTAAAGGGCCCGACATCGGAGGGATGTTATAAATCCTCACCGATGTAATCCTACGTTCAAAACAAAATTTAACTCGACATGGAGGGAGTCAATAAGAGATAAAGCAAAGAGAGAGTCCTACGGACTTGTGGTCCAAGCTCTAGCGCATCGACATATCTATCGCGAGTTCAGACTTCGTAACATATATGGAAACCCATTGCTAAGTAAAATACCAATGTCTCTACATGATGGATGCTTGTGGTATGTGCTTATATTATCAATACATCCTAATAAAAAAATTTGTGCTAACAAACTTATAACTAAACATGTGGTATACAAATCGAGACATAATAATAAATATATAAATAAATAATTGTAAAAATGCAGTCATAGTTAGTTAGATAAATAATAAATATATAAAAATAAATAATACTATAATGACCCCGCCATTTTTCACAACATTGTGGGCCTAGCTGGCCAGGTGTTACCAAAATAAAACTACTAAATGCCGAGTAATAAGTTATAAAATAATGGTTCCCACAGTCTTAGACCATTTCCCATAGCCACATTTATAACTCAAAACAAAATAAAAAGAAGTCCCATTTATTACCCATTCTCCTAACCTGACTATCCTATCATACTTTTATTCTACCTTTTTGAGCTGAAATCAAACAATCTTGATTGGCCTACATACCCATGTCGGGATCAAGCTCGATGTAGTTCTATTGGCTGATGGGTTAGTCCACCGTGCCACTATAAAATACTGGGCCGATGGGTCAGTCCATCATGCCCCCTTATTGGCCAATTGGTTCATTCCATCGTACCCCCTATTATGTTGTACTTCTATTGGCTGATGGGTTAGTCCACCATGCCACTATAAAATATTGGGCCAATGGGTCAGTCCATCGTGCCCCCTTATTGGCCGATTGGTTCATTCCATCGTACCCCCTATTATGTTGTAGTTCTATTGGCTGATGGGTTAGTCCACCATGCCACTATAAAATATTGGGCCGATGGGTCAGTCCATCGTGTCCCCCTTATTGGCCGATTGGTTCATTCCATCGTACCCCCTATTATGTTGTACTTCTATTGGCTGATGGGTTAGTCCACCATGCCACTATAATATATTGGGCCAATGGGTCAGTCCATCGTGCCCCCTTATTGTCCGATTGGTTCATTCCATCGTACCCCCTATTATGTTGTAGTTCTATTGGCTGATGGGTTAGTCCACCGTGCAACTATAAAATATTGGGCCGATGGGTCAGTCCATCGTGCCCCCTATTGGCCGATGGGTTCATTCCATCGTACCCCCTATTATGTTGTAGTTCTATTGGCTGATGGGTTAGTCCACCGTGCCACTATAAAATATTGGGCTAATGGTTCATTCCATCGTACCCCCTATTATGTTGAGCCGATGGGTCCATTCCACCGTACCCCCTATTGGCCGATGGGTCCATTCCACCGTACCCCCTATTGGCCGATGGGTCCATTCCACTGTACCACTGTATTAGGTTGAGCCGATGGGTCCATTCCACCGTACCCCCTATTGGCCGATGGGTCCATTCCACCGTACCACTTATTAGGTTGAGCCGATGGGTCCATTCTACCGTACCACTGTATTAGGTTGAGCCGATGGGTCCATTCCACTGTACCCCCTATTGGCCGATGGGTCCATTCCACCATACCATTATATTAGGTTGAGCCGATGGGTCCATTCCACCGTACCCCTATTGGCCGTTGGGTTCATTCCACCGTACCACTGTATTAGGTTGAGCCGATGGGTCCATTCCACCGTACCCCCCTATTGACTGATGGGTCTATTCCACCGTACCACTTATTAGATTTTGATCAGTGCGGCTAAAAAAATAGGGTTTCTGGAAACTAGTCAAATATGAATTTCATATCTGCCATATAATTTTCAACCATACAATATCTCAACACCCAAAGACCTATTGCAATTTATACCAAAAAGGTCCAGCAACTTAGTAAGGTATTTCTAATGAATTTCTGCGTTGCAACCATGCATGTAAGAGTTCTAATGGAAAAGAAACTAAGAAGAAGTATGAAATACTTACACCACAATGGAAAGGCACTGGAGAGGAGGCAAGAAGGAGTGGACTGCCTTTCCTCCCTAACCCCCTCCTCCTATATATATATGCTTCAACGAGTTCCTCAATTAAATTCTCACATCTATTCATGTATAGGTATTCCCTAGGTTCAACGAGTCCCTTTATTAAATTCTCTTACCCCAACATCCGTTCATGAATCAGTATTCTCTAGGTTGGGTTCGTCTTCCCTAATGCCAGAGTTTGGCCTTACGTCTTCTCTAAGGTTAGGGTTTGGCTTTACTTGATAACCAACCATATCCATTCATCGAAAATAATATTTCATAATACTTAGGTTCAAGTCTTGAAATAAAAATTTTCACATATTTTCACGGTTCTTACAAATACTCTAATCATAAAATAGTAATATAATTATACTAAATAAATACATGGGTAAACACGAGTAAATATCAAAATATACTCATTTTAGCAAAAACACACAAACATATATATATATATATATATATATATATATAATAGTAATAATAATAATTTAATAAATAAATTAATAGTTAATACTCCTTAATGATGAATAATAATAATATTATAGTTTTCCAAAACGGAATAAGTAATTAAATACAAATAAATAAAAATATACACGTATGGAACAAATAAATATATAAATAAATAAATTAATATATACAATTTAGTAAACATAATAATACTAATATTTATAAGTAAATATAATATTAGCCATATAAAATAATCATGTAAACAGTCATCATATATGATAAACATATAAATAAAAATTAATAAAAAATAATGAATATGTATATATATATATATATATATACTCATACTATTAAAATAGGCTAAATAATATAAATATGAATCTAAACGAATGTAAGAGTTCTCGAATTACCAAAAATGGTCAAAAACGACCGAAAATGAGGTACACTAGATGTAACCAAGTTGAACCAGAATGAGTTGGGCGGAGTCAATATGGTCTGGGTTAAATAAACTGCTGGCTGGGTTGGTTTGGACTGGTGGACATGGACAAGGGTTCAGACTGGCGGATTTGGGCATGACCAGATGGACGCGACCTCAAGTAGGCAGACGCAAACAGATGGACGTGACCTTGGACAGAATGGCTGGTGCCCGTCCCGGGAAAAAGACGACGGCGGAAGGACTTCGGTCGCTGCCGGTTTGGATCGGCGACCATGGTGACAAGAATCATGTTGGTGTGGTGATCAACCGAGTCTAGCAGTTGGCTGGCCAAAAAATGGTGATGTCGCCGCCACTGACGCCGCCTGCCGCCGATCGTCGCCGCCAAGCCCATGCACAGTGTTGCCGAGCTGCCCCAACCAATTGTGCCATCGTTTGGCCGCCACGACGCTGGAATTGCTCCACGAACGTGCAATGTTGCCCCAGTCGATTTGCAGCCATCCAGGAGGCATTGCCGCCACCATGATGTCGACAACCACTCCCTCGACCTCCCCGACATTTCCCCATACCTAACAATGCTGCCGAGACCAGCCGTGGGCCCGATCGGAGAGACTGATAGCCCCAGCCAAACTCTATGCCGTCGCCGAAGGTCACTGCCGCAGCTACTATTCTCACCGTCACCACCATTGGGCGAGCTCATCAAGCCGGTGCCAACGGTACCCCATACCACTACCATCCCGTCAGTCGGCGGGAAGCTGCCAAAAACCGCCGCAATCGCCAAAAAACTGTCAGAATCCGCCGAAAAACTAGATTGGCTAGAATTCGCTGGATCTTCTGCTGAGTTCGCCCATCGAACCTAATTGAACATCAGATGCCACCAAGGGCCAAAATATTATGTGAATGCCTGATTACTGAAGACGAAACCCAAACTATCGCCAATTACCGATTATCGACGACGCGAGGTATAGTTACCTTCGATTTAATTATTTAAAATTGATTATTATTAGCACAACATGCTAGGATTGATTAATTGTTGTGATTAATGCCTGATCATGGATGAAGTGATAATTTGCATGATTTGGTTGATAGTGAATGAATGCTAGTGATATAATTAAGTAAATTAAATTTGAGCCTGCTAATTGACTGCAATGTAACATAGAAAAATTTAATAAAAATTGGCATTATTAGGATGTGATAGAAATATTTTAACAGTGATAATTGTTTTATTGTTGTTAGATGATGACTGCATTGTATGTGTGATGTTCATGATGAGTTTGATGCATCATTTACTTAGCGGGAGTTAGTTTTTAAATTTGATGTGTAGGGATGGAGCCGGAGCTCACCGCCTAGGCGTGGGGACACGCTTGGAGGTTCTACAAGGTCTGTTTAGGACTCACTCTCAATTTATTGTGTTTTGATTAGAACAAGAAAGAGGATGTGTTCAGTGATGGTTTTATAGTATCCCAGTCCACACGGGCCATTTAGCTGATCGTATTTCTAGATTAATAACCCTTGAGGATGAGATCCCTTGAGTATGTTTTCGAAACTCAGATACACCTCACGATGCCTTCGGGCTTATTTTACTACTACCCAGGCCTACGCATAAGTAGTGTAACGACCTGCCATTTTTCACGATATTGTGGGCCTAACTGGCTAGGTGTTACTCAAAAGTAAAGTAATTATGTCAAACATTTTTTATAAATAATAACATATATAAAGATCCCACAGTCTTGGACCGTTTCCCAGCAGCCACACTTATTTCTCAATTAAATAAAAAAAGGAGTCCTCATATTTATTTTGCTCCATACTCTAGATGTCAATCACCTAATCTCGTATCTGCACACCTACGGAGGCAATTCCGCGTTAGTGATTACAACACTAAGTAGTATAATAGATAAAACAAAACAAGTACATTCCACTATTTCCTTATGTTTATTTTAATATGCGGTGGAGCGATTCCGCTATACTCCAAAACAATGCGGAGGAGGTATCCGCTGTGATCCGCACACCCCGGCCGTAGCCTTTTTTGTGGGGAGGCTACCACTACCGTCTCCAGTGCCAGTGCCTCGCACACCCTGACCGTAGCCTTTTTGTGGGGTAGCTATCACTGCACTCTGGTGATTGCTATGCCCCGTTTGTAGGGAAGCTCTCACTACCAATTCTAGTGCCAGTGCCTCGCACACCCCGGCCGTAGCCTTTTTATGGGGAGGCTATCACTGCACTCCAGTGCCAATGCCTTGCACACCCCGGCCGTAGCCTTTTTATGCGGCGGCTATCATTGCACTCAAGTGATTGCTATGCCCCATTTGTGGGGAAGCTCTCACTACCTATTCTACTGCCAGTGCCTCACACACCCCGGCCGTAGCCTTTTTATGGGGGGGCTATCACTGCACTCCAGTGCCAGTGCCTCACACACCCCGGCCGTAGCCTTTTTATGGGGCGGCTATCACTACACTCCAGTGCGATGGAGGAATCGCTGTGCCTCACTCACCCCGGCCGTAGCCTTTTTATGGGGTGGCTATCACTGCTCCAAAACAATTTCGATGCATTACAAAATTCACGCACATAACACGACCCAGTGTCGGACTGAGTCAATTTATTGACCCCGGTTGCACTCGTTGCATGGTAGTCGAATCTGGGCTCAGGCCAACCTAGGCTACCAATAAGGAAAATACGATGTTCTACCTATTATACGTACCTGATTTGTGATTACGTCTGACTGTGACCCGTGAACCCTAATACAGTAATGGGGAGGTCACCTGGGACGGAGATGAGGTATGAAATACTCACACAGTAATGGGGAGGTCGCCTGGGACGGAGATGAGGGATGAAATACTCCCTTCTCCTGCATATATATACACTTCAACCATTCCCTCCATTAAATTCTCATACCCCACCATCCATTGGTATTTCCTAGGTTCAACGACCCCTTCATTAAATTCTCACACCCCATCATCTATTGGTATTTCTTAGGTTCAACGACCCCTTTTCCTTTTATAAAGAATAAATGACGGCTAGGGTTTGTGGAAGCACCCTTTCACCATAATTCCTTTAACCGGGTAATTGGGTAATTAACACGGTTCACTTAACCTTTTCACTCAACCTCTTAAATGGTATGGTTCACTTAAATGGTTAAATGGATAATTAATGTGTTTGACTTGTCTGATTCAACTAGAATCGTTCGATTAGAAATAACTTTTCAATTTAACCGGGTAATTCATACTTAACCAGCTAATGAATGTTTTTTTTCCGGGTCATTACAATCTCCCCAACTTAGAACTATTTCGTCCCCGAAATATCATAGCATAAATTGGATTTACACGGATTTTATGCTACAAACAGACTAGGATATTTTCTGGCCATTTCCTGTTCAGTCTCCCATGTCGCTTCTTCTGATCCCTGATTTCTCCATAATACCTTTACCAAAGGGATCTCCTTGCTATGGAGTGTCTTTGTTTCCCTTGCCAAGATTCGAATCAGTTTTTCCTCGTAGGTTAAATCCGATTGTAGCTCTAAATCTGCAAAATTTGTGATAATGTGATTCTCATCTGGTACATATTTCTTTAACATTGACACATGAAAGACATTGTGTACACCATCAAGGCTTGGTGGTATGCTAATCTATATGCACAACTTCCGATTCGATCCAAAATTGGAAATGGTCCTATGAATCTTGGCTTCAACTTCCCTGATGGTCTAAATCTAATCACTCCCTTTTTAGGTGAGGTCTTAAGGTAGACGAACTCCCCAACTTGGAATTCTAAGTCCTTCCTTCGAGTATCAGCATAACTTTTCTGCCGATCCTGAGCTGCCTTAAGCCTTTGCTGGATGAGTTGAACCTTTTCAGCTACTTCTCTCAACATCCCTCTTCATTCCAACCCACCAGTAGGTTCGTTTCAAGTCCTGGTACATCTTTGTAACACCAGGGTGTATTAAGAACCTTGAACGATGAGCTTCTTCCAGAATATCTCGTTTTAATGCATCATTGTTGGGTACACACAATCTCCCTCTAAATCTGATTACACTGTTGGAATCTGCTACAATGTTGGGAGTTTTGTCCTACATTTCATTCAGCTTTTCATCTTCCATTTGTGTTAGCTTAACTTTGTCCACCAATTCATTGGAGATAACCAGGTTCACCAGTATTCCTATCATTCGTTCCACCGGGTTAATAGCTACCACCTCAGCTGACATAGCCCAAAGTCTAGCTAGTTGTTGACCCTTGTCCATCTTGCCCTTCCGACTCAACGCATCGGCCACAATGTTCGCTTTTCCCGGCTGGTATAAAATTTGGAAATCATAGTCCTTCAAGTATTCTATCCATCGTCTCTGTCGAAGGTTAAGGTCATTCTGGGTGAAGATATACTTCAAACTTTGATGGTCGGTGAAAACTTTGAACTGGGCCCCATACAAGTAGTGCCTCCAAATCTTTAGGGCAAAAACTACTGTTTCCAGTTCCAAGTCATGGGTCGCATAATTTTGCTCGTGAATCTTCAATTGGCGAGATGCGTAAGCCACCACCTTACCATCTTTCATAAGGACGCATCCTAAACCCGACCGAGATGCATCACTGAAGACTACGAATCCTTCATTACCATTTGGCAGGGTCAAGACTGGTGCAGTTGTTAAACTCTTCTTTGGGGACTGGAAACTCTCCTCACACTTACTACTCCATTCAAACCTGACCCCCTTCCTTGTAAATTTGGTCATCGGCGATGCTACTAAGGAAAAGTCTTTAATGAATTTCCTATAGTAACCCGCCAAACCGAGGAAGCTTCTGATATCGGTGACTGACTTAGGTTGTGGCCAATAAATGACTGCTTTCACTTTTGATGGATCCACTACAACTCCCGTTTTTGAGACGTCCGAGGAAGTTCACCTCCTTCAGCCAGAAGTCACACTTTCTTAATTTGGTGAACAGTTGATTCTCTCTCAAAACTTGAAGAGCAATGGACAAGTGTTTCCCATGGTCCTCCTCATTATTTGAATAGACCAGAATGTCGTCCACAAACACAATAATAAACTTATCCAAGTATTCGTGGAACACCGTGTTCATAAGTGATATAAAGGCCGCTAGTGCATTTGTTAGACCAAAAGGCATAACCAGAAACTCATAATGTCCATAGTGAGTTCGGAAAGCCATTTTCTGTATGTCAGATTCCTTCACCCGTAGTTGATGATATCCGGACCGCAAGTCTATTTTTGAGAATATTCCGGCTGTTTTCAACTGATCAAATAAATCATCAATCCTCCGTAAGGGGTACCGATTCTTGACTGTCACTTGAATGAGCTGGCGATAGTCAATACACAATCAAAGTGAGCCATCCTTCTTCTTTACAGAAAGAACAGGGGCTCCCCAGGTTGAAGTACTTGGTCGTATGAAGCCTGCCTGCAACAGCTCTTCTAATTGACTCTTTAACTCCTTGAGTTCCGCTGGAGCCATGCGGTATGGTGCCTTAGAAATTGGTGATACTCCCGGTGCTAGGTCAATGACAAACTCTACTGCCCACTTAGGAGGTAATTCTAGAAGTTCACCTGGAAATACGTCCGAAAATTCTGCTACATCCGGAATCATGGACAACTCTTTGGGTTTGGACTCAGGCTCCTCTAGAGTTGCCGAAAAAACTTTACAACCCTCACCAAACCACTTAGTTCCCTCACTAACCGACACAATACAAGAGGATGGATCATTCCATGACTTGGAAAATGACCCCCATCTCACAATTACAAGGTTTAGTCAATACTCTCCTCCCTTTACGGTCGAGAAAAGCCTGGTGTGCAGACAACCAGTCCATTCCCAACAGTACATCAAAGCCTATTATCCCATAGACAATGAAATTCCACACATAGGGTTTCCCTTGTATATCCGAGGATAGGTTAGTCACTCCTAACGTTGTGACCTCCCCTTCTCCCGTTGCGGTGGTGACCCTATAAGTCTTAGGTAATGTAGACGTTTGGAGTCCTAAACTCTTAACTAATCGGGATGATAGGAACGAATGCGTACACCCCGAGTCAAACAAAACATCCACACTAACACTTTGAATCAGAATTTTACCTCGAACTGTGTGGTCCTCGTTCTCAGCGTCCTTGACTTCGACTGCAAAAAGTTTTGCCTTCCCTTTGTCCACTGGTTTTGCAGGTGCTGGGGAGCGAATTGGAGCTGGTGTCTTCTCCTTTTAAGGTTGCTCCTGTTGTTGCTTCAGGGGCTGACGACACTCGTTTTCCAAGTGTCCCGTCCTTCCGCGATTCTAGCACCGACGGGGCTCCCTGCATAACCCTGAATGCATCTTGTTGCAATTTTTACATAGTCGATACGGAACCTGCTGAAACTTCCTTTTGCGGTTCCCATCGACATTCTGTTGATAGTTCTGCTTCTGGTGTTCTTTAGACCTGTTTTTGCTACTACCCTGGTTGGCATTCTTATGTTGCATAGTAGCCTTCCCCTGTTTCTGTGCACGGACATACTCGTACACCAACTCATGAGTAGTGGCTGCTTCAATCACTTCTCCATGGACTTCCACCAATAGGATGCTTCCTCCTGAAGCATGCTTGTTGCCAACCTCACTTGATGGGGATGAGGCATAGAGAGAGCTCTAAATGCTTTTCCAGTAATGTCCAACCAGCTCTCCGCCTTCATTGGATCAGTCCCTCCAATGAATACCTCAGCTCCGTTCCTCCGAAATTTCTCTACAGTGTATCGATCACTGTCATCCCCATCTGGCAGTACCACTTGTGGGACTACCGGTGGCACCGGGTTTGGAAATTCTCCTCGCTCGCCCGGGTCAGCTATTCCTACCCGCTCTTGGGCGCTCCCCTGATCCCCATTTGGGACGTTACTACGACCTGCAGCCGAATTTGGAGCTCCATTCCCCATTACCAATCCCGGTAACCTGTGCACCATGTTCTGAACCACAGAATTGGTATTTTCTGAAGCCTGCGCTAGTCCCTGTAAGGCCGTCAAAATTTGGCCTAACACACTCTCAAGGATTGTGTCCGACTGCGCAGCTTGGCTCGACTTCCTTGGGGTGCCTGCCATCAAAATTTTATTCCGTTATGGTTCATTAATTTTTTTTCAATGATTACTTAGGTTTATTAGGGAGTCCACTAATTCCCTATGACATACCCTATTGGAGAAAAAAAATATTAGACTCTTCAACAAGGTACTTGAGTCATAAGATGTGAGCTTTTGGGAAACCGTGCTCTGATACCACCTGTAACGACCCGCCATTTTTCACGATATTGTGGGCCTAACTGGCTAGGTGTTACTCAAAAGTAAAGTAATTATGTCAAACATTTTTTATAAATAATAACATATATAAAGATCCCACAGTCTTTGACCGTTTCCCAGCAGCCACACTTATTTCTCAATTAAATAAAAAAGGAGTCATATTTATTTTGCTCCATACTCTGGATGTCAATCACCTAATCTCGTATCTGCACACCTGCGGAGGCAATTCCGCGTTAGTGATTACAACACTAAGTAGTATAATAGATAAAACAAAACAAGTACATTCCACTATTTCCTTATGTTTATTTTAATATGCGGTGGAGTGATTCCGCTATACTCAAAAACAATGCGGAGGAGGTATCCGCTGTGATCCGCACACCCCGGCTGTAGCCTTTTTTGTGGGGAGGCTACCACTACCGTCTCCAGTGCCAGTGCCTCACACACCCCAGCCGTAGCTTTTTGAGGGGTAGCTATCACTGCACTCGGGTGACTGCTATGCCCCGTTTGTAGGGAAGCTCTCACTACCAATTTTGGTGCCAGTGCTTTGCACACCCAGGCCGTAGCATTTTTATGGGGAGGCTATCACTGTACTCCAGTCCCAATGCCTTGCACACCCTGGCCGTAGCCTTTTTGTGGGGCAGCTATCACTGCACTCAGGTGATTGCTATGCCCCATTTGTGGGGAAGCTCTCACTACCTATTCTAGTGCCAGTGCCTCACACACCCCGGCCGTAGCCTTTTTATGGGGCGGCTATCACTGCACTCCAGTGCGATGGAGGAATCGTTGTGCCTCACTCACCCCGGCCGTAGCCTTTTTATGGGGTGGCTATCACTACTCCAAAACAATGTCGATGCATTACAAAATTCACGCACATAACATGACCCAGTGTCGGACTGAGTCAAATTATTGACCCCGGTTGCACTCGGTGCATGGTAGTCGAATCTGGGCTCAGGCCAACCTAGGCTACCAACAGGGAAAATACGATGTTCTACCTATTATACGTACCTGATTTGTGATTACGTCTGACTGTGACCCGTGAAGCTTAATACAGTAATGGGGAGGTCGCCTGGGAAGGAGATGAGGGATGAAATACTCCCTCCTCTTGCATATATATACACTTCAACCATTCCCTCCATTAAATTCTCATACCCCACCATCCATTGGTATTTCCTAGGTTCAACGACCCCTTCATTAAATTCTCACACCCCATCATCCATTGGTATTTCCTAGGTTCAACGACCCCTTCTCCTTTTATAAAGAATAAATGACGGCTAGGGTTTGTGGAAGCACCCTTTCACCATAATTCCTTTAACCGGGTAATTGGGTAATTAACATAGTTTACTTAACCTTTTCACTCAACCTCTTAAATGGCATGGTTCACTTAAATGGTTAAATGGATAATTAATGTGTTCGACTCATCTGATTCAACTAGAATCATCCGATTAGAAATTACTTTTCAATTTAACCGGGTAATTCATACTTAACCAGCTAATGAATTTTTTTCTTTTTTTCCGGGTCTTTACAACTAGTTTCTCCATTTTCAGTGACATGTGAGATGGAGGGAACCGGCCACAACTTGAGATAGGGCGTGTGTTGTCAAAGCAAGCTCTAGAACTGATGAGCGTCCACTCTATTCCCGAGGGATCCTGACAACTCCACGTTTGAGTTCCTCAAACCTAGAGAAGTGTGGAGGTTTATAGGTACTATTGTTCAATTCATGTCTAGACTTGTGGCATTAAAGAGTACTGAAGGGGACACTGCCACCTGAGGGTACCCAGGCCTACGCATAAGTAGCTTCTCCATTTTCAGTGAGATGTGAGACGGAGGAAACCGACCACAACTTGAGATAGGCCGTGTGTTTGTCAAAGCAAGCTCTGGAACTGATGAGTGTCCACTCTATTCCCGAGGGATCCTGAAAATTCCACGTTTGAGTTCCTAAAACCTAGAGAAGTGTGGAGGTTTACAGGTACTATTGTTCAGCACATGTCTGAGATTGCTCGGCCCCTTTACTCACGGCCAGGAGTAATATGGAGAACGTAGAGGGCTGAGATGAACTAGAATGATTTTCCCGTGCAAAGGGATAGTTTAAATGGCCAAGAAAAGAAAAATGTAATGGAAAGAGAAAGATACGGAAAGGGGACGCTACTGTCTGAGGGTGACTACTCCTATTATTGCCTTTATGAGAGTTCTGGAGGAAGTATATGAGATTTTTACTCAATACGAGGGTCAGCTCTCTTGTGCCAGCTTGATATTAGTGATTTTATGGACCAATAACACTCGTTACTGACAATTTTCTTTATATATATGTATGTGAATTTAAATACTGGATATGTTGACTTGGTCGAAGGAGCAATGAGGTCTCTTGCACACACATGTTAGACGATTGAATATTTAATATTTTGTTTACATGTTCTTATAATGGAAATGATGTGATTGAATGTAAAACATGATGACATGACGTGAAATGTGAATAGGATGCATAGGTGGGTTGAGACCCAAATTCAAAGTGATTATATAGTAGATTAAAATTCTGTGTGAATGCAATTATCTTATACACACACACACACAGAGATATATATATATATATATATATATATATATATATATATATGTTGTTTTGATTGGGTGTCCCTAATTGCACTTTTAGGGGAGACTCTGTTCGTTTTATTTATTTTTGGAATTCTTATTTATTTATTGCAATTATTGTTGTGTCTAAATTAGTTTGCATGTCATTCATGTAGCAACATGTTAGGATTTTGTGCATTTATCCATGCATGGCGAGTCGTATCTTCATCTTAAGATGCCTAGAGTAGATCCTCACAAGTTGGGTTCGGGTTAGTTGACATAACTAGGACCAGTGACATTCTGGTTCGGTTCCCAACCGTGAATTAGATTTGGGGTGTTATAGTTTTGGTATCAGAGCCACTCTTAGTCAATTAAATGGAAGATAGTGTTATATGTAATATATGTGCAAAGACTACTCCAAGTCTAGCTGGCAGGTATGTTTCTGTTATTTTCTTTACATGCAGATTTTTTTCATAAGTTAATTGCATAATAGTGTATTCAAGACTTGATCAGAAATACGTGGAATTGGCCTTAGTTGGGTTGACGGGTCATTTCTATGGAATTTTATTATGATATATGACTATTTTCTCAATTAGATGTGAGGAGGGCACGTTGTAGTGCTAGCAGAGGTAGAATGGGTATAGGATCCTATCTTATATTCTAGATCTGGATGTCAGTAGGATGCTGACAGGCTTGGCATGATGGGCTTAGAGACACACCAGTTTTGTCCATTGCATAAGAGATTTGGATGAGTCATGGTGTCCACATGTCCAGTAAGTTGAGATTGAATTGGATGTGGACCATGTGTTCATGTTTTGCATGTTACCACATTAGTCCTGCTTTTGTGGGACATAGTGTACATTGTAGGAATGAGTTAAAAGGAAAAGGGGAAACAATAAGAAGCTTGAAGTATAGAGATACTGGCAAGTTAATTGGCACATGAGATGGACCACCGAGTGCCTTAGGATGAAGGTTGTGATTATGCCAACAGAGCCATTGAAGTACATGGAGCATAGATGAGAGTTTGTGTAGATGACTTGAGATGGAGTACTTCCATAAGATAGTGATGAACGAGGATGAGTAGCGAGGTGGATCGATAGTTCAATTGGCACTTCACCACATTTCCCCCTCTTCCACTAGCTTATGACCTATGGGCAGTACTTTTGGCTTCTCTTTGCCAAACAGAGGCCTCGATATGATGAGGAAAAGATCAGGACCACCATTGCCTACGAGATCAGATATTTGACAGGATTCTACTAGAGATAAGGCACCAGATCAGTGGTTACTAGTTTAGGGCTAATCAGAACTGATAGAAGTAGCCACTCAAAATTTAAGGAGATCAGTATGAGTTTAGCATAGGTTCACCATAGTATGTGTCACCACCATGATTTGGACCTCTTCAGATCAGACATGCATGGTTGGGCAACCTGAGCCGAGTTGTTAGCAGCCAAGATATGTCAGAGATAGTAGTGGATTTACGATGTTTACGATCAAGATCATATTCTTAGCATCTAGATAGCATTGTTGCCGACATAGTTGCACAACCGCCGATCGATTGCACAACCATTGACCGAGTGCATAACCACCGACTGAGGTGCACAACCACTGACCGAGTTGTACAACAGCCAACTGAGTTGCACAACCACCATTTGAGGTGCACAACCGTAGTTTGAGATGCACTACCACCGACCGAGTACACACTACAGCTGCCGTGTATTGCTCAACCGCTGACAAAGTGGAGTGAGAGCTTAAGCCTTGGCCAAGTTGTTTTCTTGCCCCACATGAGGACAATTACATGAAGGATTTTGAGCCTTGCCTACTGATCGTATGTCACAACTTTCAAAGCTTAGTAGGGCCAAAATTTGAGGAACAAGACATAGCTAGAGTGGCATCAGCAAAACATAGGAGGTTATTCTGATGAGATGGCATAGGATCCGACTTCACCAGCTCTCTTGCAATCATTGTCTTGACCTAACACCCTTGGGTCAGATGTATATTGCAAGATGACCCCATCAGACACTATTAGTGACAGTCTCATAAGGATGTGCATGGATAGAGTTAGAAAACATGACAGCATGACCACTAGATGAGATGAACCCAATGATTAGATTGTTCAAATAGCATAATAGTACATCCATGGGCCACAACCAGTAGACAGAGATCATATGGATAGTAGATGGTCACACACGTAGTTAACCCAGTTAGCGTTTGGCCAGCTGGTGAGAGAAGTTTAACTTGTATTAGAGTATTCGGCATAGATAGAGGGTTAGTGAGTAAGTGCCTTTTAGAACAATAGTGATTCCCTTGTGTTTCTCCAGCACGATTAGGTTCTCACCTTGAACCATAGGGTTGAGCCTTACCCTAAGTATAGAAGTACCTTCATCATATTGATTAGGGTTTACAGTGTAGGTAGATGGTTGAAGACCGATCTTACGATGATGATTTCACCCCAGCTAGAAAGCGATGCAGACAAGGACTTCAAATAAAATAGATTATGCTGACCAGACAGAGTGATACCAGTGTATGCTCATCTTGATTGATAGGCTTGCTTAAGAGTCTACCATAGTAGTAGTAGTCATATAAGTCAAGATTAGTGCTACAAATAAGTAAGGGATGGCAGGTTACACACCACTGAAGAGCGGATGAGACATGTGTCAACCTCATTATGAGTCCCCGTAGACTTGAGGGAAGATAGTGATTCTTTGGGTCATTTGAACCCCACCCGTTTAGAAGTGCATGAGTTGTGTGGTATCGAGAAACACTTGCCTACTATTAGCTAATTGAAATAGAGCCACTTAGGAGCCATTCCTGAGATTCGTCATTGATTGACTGTTCCACAGACTGATTACCTGTGGCATAGTGAATCGTGGTGATCTTAGAGACAAGTCCATAGATCAACCTATATTTTTGCCACCCACTACGCTACATAGGGATTTCATCTCCCTGCCACTTGGGTGATACCTTGACCTTACCATAGATTAGAGTGACATACCAATGTAGCAGATTTTTCTAAGCCTAGTGGATTCCCCATTTGCCTGGCATCAGATACCACATGTGAGGATAAGATATCACCTATTGAGAGTTCGTGAGCAGTGTGACTAGATTTTCACGAGATTTAGTGTCCTTCCTATAGCCTAGAAATGTCAGACATAATAGAGTTTTCACTTGAGATATCACCTAGATATATCAGTTCTACAATCATTTTATCTAGAAGATTGAGATGAGTATACATTGACCAGAGCACATGCCACAGACCTTACGCAGGCTCTACACTCCCATGCAGAGTATGTTAATATACTCCTTGAGACACACTATGTATGTACAGGTGTCCTCGCCTCCATTCCTTCATAGAGAGCTCCTTTCAATAGCAGTTAGTGATTGTATAGATAGCCACCAGAGCCATATCATACAGTAGAGTCATAGGAACTATCTTTGTTCTCTTATAGAACAGAGTGTGATACTAGACTCAGGACCAAGGCAACTAGGACCCAGTGAGCAGTCCAGTGCCTTATACAGGGATACCTGAGATTTGGATCAAGACTGGCAACAGTGAGTCGTGCAGCTCATTAGTGTATACACTTGACCTAACAGGAGACTCATAGCACACCATAGGATGGCTAAAGGACTTAGGATACAGTTTCCTAAGAGTATATGTAGTTTATTTTTCACATTGATGAGGTTCAGAGAGATATAAGTAGATGTTAGTAGGTAGACCTCGCCCTCAATATAGTTTTTCTTGATATAACCTAGACTAGCACCTTGCGATACTCTAGACTATCTGCTTGACGAACATAGTAGGCCCTTAGGGGTGATCTAGGTTTTTCCCGTTGAGTTAGTAGTAGGGATTAGAGCATAAGAGAATGATGATGGTAATGTCAGAACAGGCACCGACAATAGTAGGGATCATAATAGAAGACAATGATGATGATAATGTTAGAACAACTACAGATAAATTAGAATCAGAATGTTTGATTTTGATAGTATCACGAGTAGAAATAGCCATGTCGGCGCCACTACAATCAGTGAGGTTGTATATGACTGTTGAAGCACTAGAGGATACAACTGATGTGTATCCTAGCTTCCAAATACTAGTTTCAGTAGAACCACCTTGTGTTAAAATTTTGAGGACAAAATTTTTATAAGGAGGGAAGATTGTAAAACACGCAATTTGAGTTAGGTTTTATACACGTGAACTGATCAGTTTAGCCATCGGTTCGAGTCGAGTTAGTTTCAGAACACATGTATTGAGCGGACGCGACAGTTTTCTACAACAGTGCCACTACAGTCATTTTCCCCTATTTTTTGTTTTTTGTTTTGGGAATTATTACGAACTAGTTATTATTTTGACTTGAGTCAGACTCCAGTCAAGTTTTATTTACAAGTTTGCCACCAAACACCCTTACACTATTTCTTCCTCCCCCGACACTTTCCCCATCCAAACCCTTGTCGCGCATCCCACTGTTTTCACTGCCGCCGCCACCACCGACGCCGCCCTGCCTCCATGCCAAGCCTAGGCGCAGCATCACCATGCTGCCCCTACCAACCCCGGCCACCGTTTGGCCACCAAGACACCGGAATCGCCCCACGAACATACAACATTACCCTAGTAGATTCTCAGTCGTCCAGGCCATGTCGCCGCTGCCATGATGTCGAGACCACTCCCTTGAACTCCCCGACATTTCCCCCTACCTCGCATTGCCACCTAGACCTGCCATGGGCCCGATTGGAGAGACCGACCGCCCCTGCTGAACTCAATGCTGCAGCCGGCAGTCATCGCTGCTGCTACCATCCTCACCATCATCACCATTGGGTCGAGCTTGTCAAGCTGTGCTAACGGTACCCCTTACCACTCACCATCCTGTTGGTCACCGGAAAATAGCCAGGAAGCCGCCAAAATCCACCATAAAACCGTCGGAATCTGCAGGAAAACCAGATTTGCTGGAATTCACCAGATCTTCCGTTGAGTTCGCCCATCGAACCCGATCAAACCTCGGGCACCAACAAGTGCCGAATTCGAGCACCAAGATGCATGATGAAACCCTAACCATTACCGATTATCGACGACGCTATGTATAATTATCCCCGATTTAATTATTTAAAATTTATTATTATTAGCACAATATGCTAGGATGGGTTAATCGTTGTGATTAATGCCTAATTATGGAAGAAGTGATAATTTGCATGATTTGGTTGATAGTGAATGAATGCTAGTGATATAATTATATAAATTAAATTTGAGCTTGCTAATTGATTGCAACGTAACATTGAAAAACGTAATAAAAATTAGCATGATTAGGATGAGTTAGAAATATTTTTACATTGATAATTGTTTGGTTGTTGTTAGATGATGGTTGCATTGTATGTGTTCCCTAATTGCACTTTTAGGGGAGACCTCAATTATTATTTTTTTTGGAATTCTTATTGATTTATTGCAATCGGTGTTGTGTGTAAATTAGTTTGCATGTCATTCATATTGCAGCATGTTAGGATTTTGTGCATTTATCCATGCATGGCAAGTTGTATCTTCATATTAAGACGCTGAGAGTAGATCATCACGAGTTGGGGTTGGGTATGCTGACATAACCGGACCAATGACATTCCGGTTTGGTTCCCGAGTGTGAACCGGATTTGGGGTATTACACTAGCTAACCCATACAAATCATCTGTATACCTCGTATATACACTAATAACTCATGCTAGATCATTTGCTTATCGGGCATACTCAGCGACTATAACATGCTCATATGGCCATCCGAGCCCATACTCATAGTTTGAAAATTGGTCTGGTTCGTGCACACTCCAAACTGACTCGAGATTGGCCCGAACCAAGCAAATTACTAGGTAAAACCCTAACCCAAAGCTGGGTTTTACAGTTAAAGTCAAACCCTTAATTGTAGCCTCTTATACAATTCAGAATGAGCATAATGGCCGATTTTAAGTTTAGAGCCCTTCTTATAGGGTCTGTTTGGTTGTTTTGAAATTGCACTGAATGAAATGTAAAATTTAGTGGTCAAAAAAATTCCTTGTGTTTGGCTATTTTTAATTTAGTTAAAGGAAATTTTATTTTCAGTCAAAGCAAGTTCATGTAAAATTTTACAAAAGAACATTTTCTTGTGAAAATAAAAGAAAAAGGGGGAAATTTTGGAAGTACACATTAGAAAAAAATATTTCACTTTCATCCCATTTTCTTACTATCCAAACATATAAAGCAAATTTTTATCATCTCTTGTTCCACTGAAACTTGATAAAACTATATATAGCTCTATGAAGGGATTTATATAATAAGCCTAAAGGCAACTTGTGGTGGATCTTGTTTTCGAAAACATACTCGAGGGATCTCATCCTCGAAGATTACTAATCAGGAAACTGGTTAATTAAATGGCTCGGGTTAAGTAGGATCCGACAAAATGCCACTTAACTCGTCCTGCAAGTGATAAAAGAACACACTAAACAATAGAGCGTAAAAGAAGAAACGAGTCCTAAATGGACCTAGTATAAGCTCCAATTGTTTCCAATGCACCTAGGCGGTGAGCTCCTATTCTGTACCTACATGTCAAGACTAAATACTAATGCCCAATATAATGCATGAATGCTACACTCTTCATCAATCCATATAAGACAACATCTAATTACATGCATTTAAATTCAAACTCTAATTCACTATTATCATTTGTTTACATGCATTTAAATTTAAACCAACACCTATTTAAAATCACACAAAAATCATAATCCAATCAAATAAAATTGGATAAACTTCTATACCTAATCGTTAGTCATGCGGTGACGGCTCGAGTGAGAATCGTGGGGAAGAGGGAAGGGAGAAAAAGAAGAAGGAAGTTCAGTGAAGAGGGTCGTGGCGGCTGGATGGTGACAGTGTCGGAGGTGTGGAATAAATAGATATCAGGGGGAAGAAAATGAGTGGTCGGGGAGAAAAATGAAAGGCCGGTGAGAAATATGAATGGTTGGTGAGAAAAATTAATTGTTATCTAGTAATTAAAAATTGATTCGATTCTGATTAGAGAAAATAATACTAACTAGTAATAATTTAATAAAATCCAGAAAAATGGGAAAAAAATCCCATAAAACATAATGCACACAACATTACAATGACATGTTCTATAACTAATAACCTACCCAATCTGCCCGTAACCCGCCCTAATGCGTTATTTGGCATAAAAATAATTCTACATTCTAATTAAAATAAAAAAAAATCTGGCATACTCTCATATATTCTGATAACCCATTCTGTTGTTGTCTTACTAACATTATCATCATATACTTGGGCACACATGACTCTAATGGTTCATAACACAAGACTAGCTTCAGCTCGGTACGCGTGTTCTGAAGTTGACCTAACAAAAAATAAAGTTAGGAACCGACCAAGCTAGACTATAAAACCCTAACTCAAAGCACGGGTTTTATAGCTTCCCATGACATTAGTTCAATTTTAGTTAGTCCAACAAATAGTTTGTTAAGTCTATCATCATGATTTGGTCTAGCGTTGGGCCAAATCAGGGTGTTACATTATGTGTTGTGATTGGTGTTAAATGTTCATGCTAAAGATAAGTACCTTCATCTGAAATCAATCAACTATTATGGAAACTTCAACCAGGATCAAAATAATCCATTTCTAATGCTTACAACCCTGGTTTAAGGAATCATCCAATTTTTTGGTGGGGCCAATGCCTCAAGCACCATCTCTGATTCCAAAGCCACTGCATAGAACAAACAACAACAACCTGATGAGAAGAAAATATTGATGGAATAAATGTTCATGCAGTTCATGAAAACTCAACACAAGCATACGCAGACTCAATAGTAGATCGTGCAAAATCAACAATAGTTCATGGAGACTCAATAGTAACTGATGCAAAGTCAACAAGCTTCTATGAGGATAACCCATCCAACCCAACCAAATTTTTTATAACCCAGACTAAGTTGGTTTAGCCCATTCAATTTGGTCTTGTTCAGCTTGGTTAGCTCTAGTTTAGCCTATTTTCGATTGTTTCTCGACCGTTTTTGGTAAATCCAGAACAATTACATTAGTTTAGATACATATTCACATTGTTTACCATGTTTGGATGTTATGAGTATTTTTGTATCATGACCCGGCCAAAAGTGCAACGTAATGGGCTTAAGTCAGTTCATTAAAATGGTAAACCCAAGTTAAAGATCTATAGTCCATTCCCCACTTATAAACAGAATCTTCTCCCAATAGGTATTAGATGTGGGACTAAGTTGAAGGATCTCACAATCCACCCACCTTAGGAAATTTCGTCCTCAAAATGCCTATACTTGGCCCGTTGCTAACCCTAGACCACGACCTTTCTAGCCCATGACCGGCAGCCTAGGCAACGTCCCTAGTCCAACCCACCATCTAATAGGGAACCAGATTGCTCTGATACCACCTGTAACGACCCAGCCCAAAGTGCAACGTAATGGGCTTAAGTCATTTCTTTAAAATGGTTAACCTAACTTAAAGATCTATAGTCCATTCCCACTTATAAATAAGATTTTCTCCAAGTAGGTATTAGATGTGGGACTAAGTTGAGGGATCTCACATTTTCTTTATTTATTAATTATTTGATTTATTTCTTTATTAATTCATTAGTATTAATTTCTTGTTATTTATATAATTGTTGACTATGTTGAATGATTATGTGACTAATTATTGTTATTGATAATGTAAATATTTATAGATATTATTTTTGTTCATGTTTATCTCATTTTATCTAATTCATTGATTATTATGAATTATTTCTTACTCATGTTATTATTTATACGTATGTAGGCATATGTTTGTATATTTAATACGTATATTATTATTCTTCATAATTAATTAATATTAGTCATTTATATATTTATTTATCTATTGATTTATTTAATTATTTTATTTTTGTTTATTGAATTATTTTTATGTTTACTAACACGAGTATGTATGATATTTACTCATGTTTAACCGTGTATATATATAGTATAATTATTTTATTATTTTATTATTAGAGTATTATTTATGTTCATGTATTTAATATTTATCTAAATATCTATGAGTGGATTCCTTGTTTATTTATTTATTATTTATTATTATTATGTCTCGATTTGTGTGTCACATATTTAGCTATAGGTTTGTTACCACTATTTTCTTTATGACGATGAATTAATGATATTAGCACACTCCACAAGAATGCATCATATAGGGATGTTAGTATTTTACTTAGTAGTGGGTTCCGATTTAGGTTCTAGAGTCGGAACTCACCGTAGATGTACAGATACACATGAAGCTTGGACCACAGGTCTATAGGTCTCTCCCTCTCTCCTTGAATCCTTGCGTGTAGAGTTTAATCGCATTGTAGATGTAGGACGACATCGGTGGTGTTTTATTGAATCCCTCCGATGTCGAGCAATTTAGCCATGTATATACATATTTTTAATAAAATTATAACGATGGGATCCCTTGTTGGTTTTTGAACTAAAGCTCTAGAAATATATAATATAAACCTCTTCCCTAAGCCTACTATATAAGTAAGCGCATTTTTACGGATTTCACGAATATGAGAATGAGTGGTGTGGAGATATATATGGACCGCACTAGTTCTCATGCAAACCCTGAGGTAGTGCGGTGTATGAGGGTACTATGTAATGCAACACATTTTCAGAATTTGTGGCACTAACTTAACTATTCCATTTGCGAATCTAGTACCGTGGTGGATGATATAGAAGATGTAAGGGTGTAAGCGTTGCATGTATGAATATGATTGAGTCATGCATGTGAGCCAGCACTTGCTTAAGTATGTTTGCTTACCTCCCAGTCTGAGGCAATCTTGAAGTTTCACAAGTTTTTGTGGGTAATGGAATACCTATTTTCAAGTTTGTATTAGTTATTTTTCGGACCAATAACATTGATTACTGACGTTTTCATATAATATATGTAGGTCTTGCAACCTTGAGTCGACTTTGGTTTGAGGATAGATAAACACTACACACACTTGAGCTCAGTACAGTTATTTAATTTCCTACTTTTATTTATGTTCGATGTGTTTTGACATGTATTTAACGGTATCTTCCATTCTCATGACACCAGGAAGGTTGTTTCGATATATTTTATTGATCATGTCCTACCAATCGACGACTTTAAACATGATTCAAATTGATTGCAACATTTCTGATTCGGTTCTTAAGTGAACCGAAATCGGGGTGCTATAAATGGTATCAGAGCCATGTCCTAGTCTACTGAGATGGAACACTTTTGTTTTGAGCCAAGTGTGTGGAGCTGTTCTAGCCAAGTCGGCAGGTATTTCCTTTGGTATTTTCTTAGTATTTCTAATTTTTGATCAATCAGACTTGAGCAATGCATGTTACAATAATAGAAATTATGAGATCATGATTTCAGTAGATGCCAGCATGGATCTCACTAGAATGTCATGATAAGCTCAAAGACACGCCTTTCCTTTTACCCTGCCAGAGATTTAGATGACGTAAGAGTGTCCACATGGTCAGTTAGTTGAGGTTGAGTTGGATGGTGACTAGGAGTACCTAGAATTTTGGCCACCACACTGCAGCATTTGCCAATCTTTTGCATGCCACCACATCAGTCCTTCCTTGGGATATGGTGTACATTGTGAAACAAAATCATAGGAGATGACACTAGTAGGAAGCTTGGAGCATGGAGATACTCACATAGTTACATGGCATATGAGCATGGACCATCGAGTAGCTTAAACAGATCCATTGGGCATGGTCCGAGGTCTACTTGGGAGATCTTGGTCCTTTATACATATCCATTTGGATGAAGGATGTGGCTATGATAGTGGAGCCACTGAAGTACTTGGACCATAGATAAGAGTTTCAACAGATGACTTGGATGGACCACTTCAAGGAGATAACAGTCGATGAGTAGTGAGGTGGATCTACAGTCTCATGGACACTTCACCACCTCCCCCTCTTCCACTAGTGTTTGTTTGTCCCAATAGTTTTGTTGGTTACTCTTCACCAAACAAAGGCATGAAGACACCGAGGATAAGTGAGACTACCTTTGACCACATGTTTAGATAGTTGATTGGATTTCACTTGATCTACCAAGGCAAGATCAATGATTGCTATTGAGAACCGATCAGTGACTTATGAGAATAGTTACTTCAGATTGCAGGAGATAAGTGTGAGCTCAGCATTGGATCACCATTGTACGTGTCACCACTATGATCCAGACCCCTCTGGATCAAACACGCATGGTTGGATAACCTGAGCCAAGTTGATAGGAGCTACCTCTGGGGAAATAGACACATAGAGATAAATATGCAAGAGAAAGTAATGGGTCCACGACGTACATGATTAGGATCAAGCTTCAATATCTGAGTAGCACAACCGCCGTTCGAGATGCACAAACACAATCTGAGTTACCCAACCATTGACCGTGATGCACTACCACCGACTAAAAGTGCACTACTATCATCCATGATACACAACCATCATTTGTATATTGCACTACTGCCGACTGAGTGGAGCAGTTATTGCTGATGTAATGGCTAAATTGTTACCACACCTTACAGTAGGACAACTAATTGAAGATGTTCTTAGCATTGCATAGAGACCACATATCATAATTTTGGAGCAGAGTTGGATCAGGGAATGAGGACAAGATATAGCTACGTTAACATCATCCAGGTTCTTACCCTAAGACATAGAATTTAGCCTTTTCCCCAAGTGTAGGAGGTACCTTTGTGGTATTGGTTAGGACTTACAGTGCAAGTAGCCGATGACAGACCAGTCTAGAGGCGAGAACTTCACCCCTTCTTGGGAGCAACGTAGACAAGGACTTCAGTCATACTAGACCATACTAACCAGATAGAGGGACACCAGTGTATGCTCATCTTAATTGACAACTTTGTTTGAGAGTCTACCACAACGGTAGTAGTCATGTGAGTCAAGATTAGTGCTACAAATCGGTACGGGAGGGCAAGTCACACACCACTGAAGAATGGTCAAGACACTGTCAAACCTCAATACGATTCCCTGTAGACTCGAGGAGAGATAGTGGTTCTTTGGGTTGTTTGAACCCCATCCATTTGGAAGTGCATGACTAGTATGGTATCGAGAAACACATGCCTACTGTTAGTTGATTGAACTAAAGCCACTTAGGAGTCACCTCTTAGACTTGTCATTGATTAACTATTCCATAGGCTGGCCACCTATGGTAGAGTCCAATCTTGATGATCATATAGACACATCCATGGACCTACCCATATTTTTGAACCATCCAGTGTCCTCTACATAGTTTTTCCATTACCCTTATGACTCAGACGTAGCTCCTCATTACATACCTAGTAAAATTTTTTGAGCTTAGTGTACTCCCCCAGCACCCTCAATGTTAGACTATGTGAGGAAGAGAAACTTCATAATTAGAGTCATAAAGCAGTGTGACCAAATTTTCATATGAGATCCCTTCACATGTCATGTGACCGGAGGTGTCAGATAGAGTCGAGCCTCTACCCGAGTATTTTCACACTCACCCTTCTAGAAATATCAGTCATACTATCTGTTTATTGATGGTTGAGATGAGCAAATGTTGACTAGTGCACATGCCACTGACCAGATGTAGTTCCTACAGTTTCATGCAGAATATGTTTTCATACTTCTTGAGACACGCTGTACATATATATGTGTTCTCGCCCTCATTCCATCACAAAGAACCCTTTTCAATAGCAGTTAGTAGTTATGTAGATAGTTGCGAGAGCCATAGTACGTAATAGAATCATAGCAGTTGTCTTTGTTCCATTACGGAACAAAGTGAGATACTAGACTTGGGACCGAGTTAGCTAGGAACCAGTGAGTGGTCCAATTTCTCTTACAGGGATACTTTAAGTGTTTGACCTAGACTGGCAACAGTGAACCATACAACCCATTAGTATATACCCTTACTTTGTACTAGAGTCCACCATATTCTAGTAAGACTCGCAGGACACCATAGTTGAACTTTCACGTTGATGAGGATCAGGGAGACATAGGTAGATGTTAGTTTGCATACCTCACATTGACATAGTTTTTTTTATGTAGCCCACACCTCTAAAGACCCGAAAAATAATAATAATAATAATAATAATAATAATAATAATAATAATAATAATAATAATAATAATAATAATAATAATGACGTTCAACGCAGTGGGATCGAACGTGGGAAAAAATTTGTTAGCTGGATAAATATGAATTGCCCGGTTAATTAAAAAGTAATTTTTAATTAGATAATTCTAGTTGAATCGGTCGAGTCAACTACATTATTTATCCAATTAACCATTTAAGTGAACCATACCATGTACACATTTAACAGTTTAAGTGAAATGGTTAAGTGGACCATGTTAATTACCCAATTACCCTGTTAAATGAATTACGGTGAAAGGGTACTTCCACGTACCCTAGCCGTTATTTTATTCATTATAAAAGGAAAAGGGCGTCATCTACATTTTTCCTCCTTAGACAGACACCGGATTTCCTCCTTCGCTCGGGTAATTTTCTTTCCTTTCTTTTTCTTTTGTTGCATGCATACACATGTTGCATAAATCATAAACATGATAAACATAAGAATTAAATGAGAAATCAACAAGGGAAGAAGAAAACCAGGAGGATGTCCTGCTGTTTTCCAGCAGCAACCACGCCATGTTTCCTTCCATGGTACGGGGTTGACAAGCTGGAGGTGGGAATTGCTCCCGACGGTGATGCTGGTCGGATGGAGTCACCATGGAGGGCCAAAACAGACCATCGAGGAGGCACGCAGGTCTGAAATTCGAGGGGAGAACAGGTCGGTGTTGCCATGGGTGGTGTTGCTGGCCAGACGTGGATCCGCCATGGAAAGTGCAGACTGGTCGTCACCTGGGGTGGTGCTGGTTGTCACCTTGATGGGGCAGGACATGGTCGCCATGGCTGCTGGTCGGCCACCATTAATGGTGAAATTAAGGTCCCCATATAGGGTGTAGTCCAAGTTTCATGAGATAGCAGCGGATAAAGATGGGATCTTTGGGGGTTTTCGAATCGGATCAGTGGGGTAGATAGACGATCGGGTCTGAAATTGGGTGGAAGGAAAAGAAGACATGCTGGTTGGGTGCTGTTTATGTGGCCGACTAGAGTAGTCGTCATGGGTCTGGTCAGGTGCTGATTATGTGACCGATATGGAGTCACCATGGTCAGGTCGGGGTTGCTGATTGGGTGGCTGGAATGGGGTTGCCAAGGACTGGTTGAGGGTTGCCATGTGGTGGCCAAGTTGGAGACGCCATGGCAGCAAATGGAGGCCGCTACGTTACTGGTTGGTCGCCATGCATGATGAAAATACCGGCTTTCATGGGTTGACTACAATAAAGCTGGGAGCTTTGGGAATTGTTAATGTAGAATGGCAACCAAGTAAATATGGAGAACTCGATGCGGTTGACTTAGAATATAAGGTAAATACAAAAGAATTAAGTATGGGACATGTTAATAATTAAATTATCAATTAGATTATGGGGATTTAGATGGGGATAATTAATAATTAATTATCATTAGAATTGCTGAAAATCTAATAAGAAATGAAGACTAACATGAACTAATTACATAATTTAAAATTGATAGTATATTAGTCATGTAAGTTGCATGTAGGTTCATGCAAAATAAAATTATACTAATGTATAATTTTATGCCCTCATTCAGATTAGGGTTCACGGGTCACAGTCAGACGAAATCACAAGTCAGGTACGTATAATAGGTAGAAAATCGTATTTTCCTTGTTTGTGAGATCCCTCAACTTAGTCCCACATCTAATACCTACTGGGAGAAGATCCTATTAATAAGTGGGAATGGACTATAGATCTTTAACTTCCGGGGTACCCATTTTAAAGAAATGACTTAGGCCCATTACGTTGCACTTTGGGCCGGGTTGTTACAATGGTATCAGAGCCGACCTGGTTCCGTGTTAGATAGTGGGATGGACTAGGGACATTGGCTAGGCTGCCGGTCACGGGCCAAAAAAAGGTCGTGGGCTGGGGTTAGCAACGGGCCAAGACTAGAAACGTTGACTAGGTTGCTGGTCACAGGCCAGAAAGGACGTGGGCTGGGGCTAGCAACGGGCCAAGAATAGGCATTTCGGGGACGAAATTTCCTAAGGTGGGTGGATTGTGAGATCCCTCAACTTAGTCCCACATCTAATACGTACTGGGAGAAGATCCTGTTTATAAGTGGGAATGGACTATAGATTTTTAACTTTCGGGGTACCCATTTTAAAGAAATGACTTGGCCCATTATGTTGCACTTTGGGGGGTTGTTGGTAGCCTTGGTTTGCCTGAGCCTAGATTCGACCACCATACATCGAGTGCAACCAGGGTCAAAGAATTGACTCAGTCCGACACTGGGTCGTATTATGTGCATAAAGTTTGTAATGCATTAACATTATTCTGGATTAGTGATAGCTGCCCCAGAAAAAGGCTATGGCCGGGGTGAGAAGGCACAACGATTCTTCCATCGCACTGGAGTGCAGTGATAGCCTCTCCACAAAAATGCTACAGCCAGGGTGTGTGAGGCACTGGCACTAGAGTTGACAATGAGAGCTTCCCCACAAACAGGGCATAACAATCACCTGAGTGCAGTGATAGCCTCCCCATAAAAAGGCTACGGCTGGGGTGTGCAAGGCACTGGCACTGGAGTGCAGTGATAGCCTCTCCATAAAAAGGCTACTGTAACGACCCGCCATTTTTCACAATAATATTGTGGGCCTAGCTGGCTAGGTGTTACCAATATGAAACTACTAAATGCCGAGTATAATAATTAAAACAAGTATAAAATAAAGGTTCCCACAATCTTAGACCGTTTCCCAGCAGCCACACTTATTTCTCAAACAAATAAAAATAGGAGTCCTCATATTACTTTGCTCCATGCTCTAGTTGTTAATCATCTAATCTCGAATCTGCACACCTGCGGAGGCAATTCCGCGTTAGTGATTACAACACTAAGTAGTATAATAAATAAAACGAATCAAGTACATTCCACCATTTCCATATATTTATTTTAATATGCGGTGGAGCAATTCCGCTATACTCCAAAACAATGCGGAGGAGGTGTCCGCTGTGATCCGCACACCCCGGCCGTAGCCTTTTATTGGGGAGGCTACCACTACCGTCTCCAGTGCCAGTGCCTCGCACACCCCGGCCGTAGCCTTTTTGTGGGGAAGCTATCACTGCACTCAGGTGATTGCTATGCCCCGTTTGTGGGGAAGCTCTCACTATCAATTCTAGTGCCAGTGCCTCACACACCCCGGCCGTAGCCTTTTTATGGGGAGGCTATCACTGCACTCTAGTGTTAGTGCCTTACACACCCCGGCCGGAGCCTTTTTATGGGGAGGCTATCACTACACTCACGTGATTGCTACACCCCGTTTGTGGGGAAGCTCTCACTGCCAACTCTAGTGCTAGTGCCTCACACACCCCGGCCGTAGCCTTTTATGGGGCGGCTATCACTGCACTCAGTGTCAGTGCCTCACACACCCCGGCCATAGCCATTTTATGGGGCGGCAATCACTACACTCTAGTGCGATGGAGGAATCGCTGTGCCTCACTCACCCTTCAATTATCTTTTATTGATCCATTATTTTACTTTACGAATTTATTATAAGAATAATCGTTTTATTTATCAAATATAACTTTTATACGATAAAGGTGAAGTCTTTATTATATATTCCTCTTAACCCTTCAATTTAAGTTAATTGCTTTCAATCAGCCGATTAATTAATTACCTTTTATCCCGATCGAAATTTATTAATTTCATGTAATAATTTATAAATTTATTATTTTGACCACTTAACTCATATCTCTTTTAAATTATTTATTTTAATGATTTGAATACAAGTTGGTATTATTATTATGATTTTTAACTCAACCCATATCGAGTCAACCAGAAATTACCAAACTGCCATTTTCTTCTTCTTCTTCTTCTTCTTCTCGTCACCCTCCTTCTCTTCACCAAAACCAGCACCAACCAGACCTTGGCACCACTTAGATCACGCCCTTCTTCTTCTTCCCCATGCAACCTAGCTA
>JAURVB010003897.1:0-13549 GCA_033002965.1 Piper betle
CAAAACGAGAAGGGAGGCTTGGGATGGAGCACGACGACGGCGACAAAGACGACGACGATCAGTAGAAGAGAAACAACAAGAGATAAAGAGGAGCTGGAATGGGAGCTTGCCGGCATGGTTTGAACTTTGAGTCAGATTGAGTTGGAAAGAAAAAACGAATTTGAGAAGATTGGGACTTGGAGGCACCTCTTGCATGCTTCTTGGAGCCAATCGAATTGAATATTGTCATGAAACCATGCAAACTGGTGTGCTCAAGCCTAAAATCATGGCGCGATCCGTTGTCATTAAAAACGTGAAAACCTTAAGTCAATTAATATTCTTTCATGTAAAGTTCTCACTTTGAGAATTTCACCATTGACGTTGTGTTCACAACAACTAAGACTGCCTAGCTACATCTCTAAGCATTTTAGATCCTAGGACTCCAATATTACTCGCAAGTTGCAACAGTTTTTTTGAAAAAAACCTGGTATATTCTAGGATAAATAAGTGTAAGCTACTGCTCTAATTATTGTATTGCATCATTATAGGTTTGACCCAATAGCATTACTCGATCGCCAAAATAATTTTTTAGAAAAGTTACTAATGTTCCTGATACTTAATACCCTTAGTAATCTTTTAGCTCTTAGTACACTGCTAGATCAACTAATTTTCTTTAAGATTTACGAGTCATTCTTCAGGATCATAAACGACTGCTGAAAACATATATTATAAATATATAGAAGGAAAAATTTTGCGAAGATCGAATTTAACTATGAAAAAAACGAAATGCCATGGAAAAGAAAAAAACAAAGAATGAAAGAAGTCAAATAGCAAACAGTGAGGCCTAAGCATATGTTCCCTTCAAAGTCTATACGACTCAATATCTATGGGAAGAAGATTCGGCATTCTCCGGATCCATCGTCCGAATCCACCTTGCCGATAAAATGCCATATGCAAATACGTACGTCGGTCGTTCCAATTTTAATCGGCGACTCCATTCATGTGTTTTACTCGCGTTACAAAATAAGGGTAGGTATTAATTATGATTTAAAAAATTTTACTAGATAATTATACAAGTACGGGTAAGTAGTATAATATCTTTGGTAATTAATATACAATTGATTTGGTATTGTATTTTAAATTCATTTTAATATGCCTGTTTTTAGTAAATGCTCATATTATATCTATAGTTAAAATCTGAAAAGTTAATTTCTTTATGTAGGCAATCCATTTTCCACTTTGTGTAAGTTTATTAGATGATGAAGATGATTTGTATAATTACCAACTGAAGAGAGGACATAAATTTATCAATGCATATCGAGATGAAATTGCTCAATTAACGTGTGACAATCAATAATTGAATGTATAAATTCTTTATGTTTCGTATTTGCGATGATCCTGTTGGAGAGTTGTATTTCCTTATTTTGCACTTTATAAAGTCGAAATCAAGAGTTGGTGGATCTTTTTTATCATGATTTATTTAGTGATATTATCAATATATTAATTTATAATTAAATAATCTTTATATGAGTTTGGATGTAATTATTAAATACAGTAAATTATATGAACTTTAATACATAAAATTACATTCACGTCAAATTGCAACTAAACTCAGTAACATGTTCAATTAATTTAAAGTAAATTTACAGCTTAAACTCATTAACAAATGCAATCTGATTTACAGTGAAACACCATTTACATTGTAAAACTACTTCAACACTGTAAATGAGATTCACACTCTCACTATAGAGAGTTGAGAAAGAAATAGGATTGATGTCTTTATGGCTTTGTTTTTGTTGTTTCAAAGTTTTGATTGTTGCCTTATTGCAATTGTTGCCTTGACTTGCTTTTTGTTTTTGTAGTAGGATTTCAATATTTCGACACAATCTACCTCTCCTTCTCATCGCCGAGCTGCCGGCTGCCGACGCCAACAACCCACTTCAGGCACACCCTTTATCCCCTCCTCCCCATCTCCACGAAGGCCCTCGTTTTGTATTTCTTGGTTTCTATATAATCTTGTAAAAGAGAGATGACCTTTATCTTGCTTTTGTAGTTAATTGCGTGAAACCTTGCATATGTTTGTTGAGTGTTTGTTCATTTTTCTTCGTAAAAATTGTGTATTTGTCTTTCTTATATATACACATACATAGGGCTTATTTTATGATAAATTTTAATCAAATAATGTTTGGTTAGTTGTTTAGGGCTGGTCTCTTACTTAATTATTTTATATGAAATGTTAGAAGTAATTTGTCAGTAAACTGTTAGTTGTTCACCACTCTGAAGGATTGCTTTGAATTAGATTGACTAGAGTACAGGCAAATATTTGGCATCTCATTCTAGTGAATTGTTTAACTCTTTATGGGTTGGTTTGAAGTATAGCAACTGAAGAACAATCATTTCAATGAATTGTTTACCTGGCCATACTTTGAGAATATAGTTGAGGATGAAGAAACTTTTAATTACATGGTTATCTTATGATTGAAAGAATGGGTTATCACATTTGCATTTGTCGTGTACTGTTTTCCAGCGAGAAGGTAATAAAAATTCTATGGCTTATCCATGAATGCATGACATTAATTGTAAGAGAGAAAGAGTATCGTTCAAAGCCAAATTAGTTTTGCAGAGATATTCCCGCTTGTGAGCATATGGGCATCAGGTCTGTGTTGGGAAGTCATTTCAGCTCTTTTCACCGTTTATTGAGGTTTTGTAATTATCTGTTTTTTGTGGAATAATGTTGTTGAAAAGCATAAATTTTAGTGCTTTCATCTTCATTCGTTTTGGTAAAGAAAAGGAATATTTGTTAAGTAGTCAGTAAGCCCTAGCAGTTATTGCCTTTTGTTCTCAGTTGCATTCATAGTCACGTCCATTGCAATCGCATATGTAAATTGGTTGTATTTTGGTCTATTATTCTGTGTGCGACCCCTTAAAGGCCATGATCCTGGTAACAGAACTTAGACTCATTGCAATTCCTTTAAAAGTCAAGAATTGATTATTCCCATTTATTGTGTTTACTCTTGCACTATTATTTCGTTTGAGGATAGAGATGTTCTTGTAGCCTGTAGAGTTATTTTGGAGTTGCTCATTATGGACAGGAATAAATTTCAAGCTTTATTGGAATGACGAACCTAGGAGGCTTGTGTGGACGACTGAATCTGAAGGAATTAGTGAAAAATATTTTGGTGTACAGCAGTTGCCTTGATGGTAAACATGCTTCGAAAATTTTTGTATATTGCTCCTATTCTGATCCCAAGTGTTTGCTGTTTGTTTTCTAAATTACGACTGGGATCATAGGTGCATCTGAAGCTGGACTCAGCTTGGTATTCAGACGATGGGCTACAAAGAAGACTGCAGGATCCACCAAGAATGGTCGTGATTCGCTGCCAAAGAACTTGGGAGTAAAAAATTTGGTGGTGAGGTTGGTATTGAGGGCTAGAAGTTTATAGTTCTTTGTGCATGCTCAGCCCTGATGACGGAATCCAATTTCTCTTGCAGAAAGTGATACCTGGAAATATTATTGTTCGTCAAAGAGGCACTCGGTTCCATCCAGGTGACTATGTTGGCATGGGTAAAGATCACACTCTACGCCTTGAAGGAAGGCCGTGTTAGATTTGAACGCCGCAAGCTTAGCGGCCGCAAATGGCCCATATTGATCCCAAGGAAGGCCATGTCATTCACCCTATCTATTCCGAAAAGAATTTTGAAGCTGCTGTGGCAAACTAATGTTACAGTTATAAAACATTTGTATTTTCTGTTGAATTATTGTCTGCTTCGTTTCAGATGTGAGTTTTTAATCACAGAAGCCACTGTTGTCTGGTGCGGTGCTGACTTGCCGGCAGGCAAGGTTGGAATCAATCTGGTTTCTAACCAGCTGTTGCCTTGCTGTGCTAATTCAATGGAAAAAGAGAGCATTTTGCTAAAATTGACAGGTTGGAATTGTGAAACGCAACAGCATACATACATTATCATGTATAACACATACGTACACTTTGAATCTTACAATATTGCAGATGAAAATGGGGCCGTTACCATTTAATGAACCAAGATGCATATGCTTCCCAGTGGAGTTGGCACACGACACGCACAATTTGAGGCCAGTTGTGAAGGACTTCACAGTCTATACCAGAAGATGATGGTGCTCTCTTTGATTCACTTTAGCTCATGATTTTTGAATCGGCAATGCCTCCATGTCATATGGATTTATGAGTTTCCGTGAAATCAAAGGTGTCTCTGGGTCATCTTCACTTACTGCAGCATTTTTTGCAGCATCCTTTCTTAGAGCAGCTCTGATCTCCTCCAACATCTTCTCAATATTGATCCGCTTCCTACAGACAAAAGTATAGAAAGAGGGAGGAATTCAGTAAAAAATAACTAAATATAAGAAAGAAAAACAAGCTTCCAACAATCCCATTTCAGTGAGTGACAACTTAAAAAAGGATCAAACCGAAAATGCTCAAATAGAAGATGGCAAGCATAGTTGAAAAACACATACAATAGACTAACGCCAACAACCGCGAGAGGTCTTGGATATTCCCCAATTTCCTTTTCCTTTTTCTCATGGATGGAAGATTCAAGAGGACCATTATCCTCTTCTGATATTGCACTCGCTTTTCAATGTGCAAACTATCTGAAACAGATTGCAACCCGTTACAGCCAATGGATGATATTTGTTGCGCCAAAGACGGAAACCTATTTCTTGCCTGCACAATGAGAAAAACTGAATATGAATGATTGGAAAATATCAACAATGGGAAATTAACTATACAGCAAGTTGGTGCCATGAGTTTAAGATAAAACTGCAGGTACCTCTGGCAGATCAATTTTATTTAACACCACAATGTAAGGCCGTTCAAGGTAGCTAGGATTATACATGCGCAATTCCTGAAGAAAAGTATAATTTTTAGAATTTCAAGAGAAGATACTTATAATAACCTTAATACCATAATTTCCTGTATAGGGTGATCAAGTAGCACCTCTTTGACTGTTCTGTAATCTAGAACAGGATTTTCTGCAGCCGCATCTACAACATGAACTAACAATTGAGTTCTCCTCAAGTGCCTCAAAAATTGCGGCCAAGACCCTGCAAGAATAAGACTATAAGGAATCACATATAAACTATAAGAATATAGGAGGCTCAAATAGGACATTTTTCAGAATTACCTTTCCAAGGTGAGCACCCTCAATCAGTCCTGGCAAATCCGCCAGAGTTGCTTCAGATGAATACTTGAGTGCTCCTAAATTAGGATCCCCATCAAGTCGTCCAAGGTTTGGCATAAGAGTAGTGAATGGGTAATCAGCGATATCCGGTTTAGCAAGAGTAATAGCAGACAAAAGAGTTGATTTCCCAGCATTGGGAAGTCCCTAATATAGAGAAAGTCTATAATCAACCACATTCCATTTTAAATGTTGGCAAACAAAGAAAATGACAATAATGTCTATAATTTATTTTTAAAAATAGAACAAAATAATCCTCAAGCAATATTCTAAACACTGGCAGAAAACTCAAATTTATTCACCTCAAATGTATATTACACAGGATATGCCCAAGGACAAAGCCAAAGCATATATGGTTAGAAAACCCCTAAGATCATTTAATATCCACCATTGACATGCTTTGGAAAATTTCTTACAAATGAGTTCGGCCAATTTGCTTCTTATCTACTAATGAAATGATTAGATCAAACAAGAGCATATGTAGGATCACATACCACGAGACCGACGTCTGCAACCACTCTCAGTATTAACTCCAAACTAACCTCTTCTCCTGGCTGGCCAAGTACTAATATCTGCAAGCTTATTTAGAAAGACTAATTTCAAATTGCTCGTACAATAAATAACTGAACATTAATGAAAAACATCAAGTTTATCACCACCTAAAATGGAACTTGGCACATGAGTCAAGTCTTAAAAAATAGTTCAGGTTTAAGCCAAGTAAAAATGTGGATACACTAAGTCAGTTTAAATCAATTTTTCTTCATAAATAAAAGAATTCCCAATTTTATGATCTTGCGAAGATTGTGGCCACCCACAATCAGCTCTACACCAGATCCAACATGACCAGCCAAAAGAACATGACCACTGACTTTTCCAATATGTATAATCCATAGTCAACGCTTAAAAAATGTTCAGTAAGATTCTCTAACTCAAGCAGGAGCGAATAAGATGATAATAGGTATAATGCTGGATACATTACCTTGTCATTGTCGTCTCTCATTACACTAGTGGTTAAAGCCATCAATTTTTTCCTCCTATTCTCGGGCATTTCTAGAAGACTGATCTGCCATGTGACAACACAATATTTACAGCACCAGCAAAAGCATGATTCCACACTAATGATCTACCACTCTAAATAAAGTAGACCAAATATAAATGCCAGACTCGCATAAGAAAAAATAAGACAGAACCCCCATAACTATTTAAACATGCATGATAAACTGCTGACGAGCTTACCCCTCCTTGTCCACCTCGTGCCACAAGTATTTCATCCCCTGGACATGCCAAATCAGCAAGAAACCTGCCTCGCTTATGTTTTACAACAGTACCTGATAAAATTCAATGCTAGAAAAATGTGACCATTAATATTTTAACTACATCAAACAGAGAAAACATTTGCCTACGAAATGGAACTAGGAGAAAAGAAACATGAAATAATGCACAAACCTACAGGCACGGGAATCCGCAAAGTTGGTGCAGGAAGTCCATCATGTAATTGAGAAGTCAGCACACCCATGGCATCAACATGCCCACCACGCTTTGCACTGAAACGCTTTCTCGCGTGAAACTCCAGCAGGGAATCTTTAGACTCATCTGAAAAAATGATCACATCTCCACCATGGCCACCCATGGGCAGGATAAGAGATCCATCTGAATCCCTTCTATACAAGCTCTTCTGCCGTGTCTTTCCACCATCCTGTTTCCCTCTTGACTTTGTTGGAGCTTTTCTGACAGGCATACTAAGAACTGCACCATGCCCACCATCTCCGGCTCGTACTGTAATAATAACCTGATCAAAGTACTTATGTGGTTCCTTGATCAACGTTTCTGAACCAGCAGGTGGAGACTCCTCGGTCTTAGCAAGTCTGCAGCTAATCAAAGGAGTGATGGTGCCTTTAGAATAATTTCTTCTACAACAGGTCCTGCATTAAAGCAATACAGAGAAGAAATTGTACATTACATTAACCAAGATGGCGCCAAAAATGACTATAATATAATATGTAATCCAAGCATAAGTTGTAGCTTACAACCAAACCTATTAGGACCTACATAAAAAGAATATATGCAATTGAGACTTGTGGATTATGATTACTATTGGCAGTTTAATTAGGGGAAGGTCCATAAGAGGTGAGCCCCGCCCAAATAAGGAATCCTAGCTTATCGTATTAATTAAAATAAGTATGAGAGTCACAAACTCAATTCCTAATGTTCATCTTATTAATTGAAATAAGTATGAGAGTTACAAAGTCATTTAGGACTCCTAATGCTTGATGTCTATAAATAGGACATCATATGGAACTGCATAGGCACTCGAATCAACTCAGGGGGAAGTATAGTTGGAAATTTAGGCTGTGAGTTGAGTGTTCTACCCACTGCTGTGATTAAACCTCGATTTGTGAGGTGACAACCTTAATTGTCGTTCCAAGTCAATCCAAATCGGCATCGCTACCAGGTACTTTTCCCATGTTCTAGATTACTAAAGTCAATAATTACAAAACAAAGATGGCCCCAAACATGACTATAATATAATATGCATCCTAAGCATCAGTTATAGCTTACTACACCTACTTAGGATCTTCATAAAAAAGAACTATGCAATTCGGAACTGAAAACAATGATTTTTAAAAAAACAAAAATAAAATGCCAATCAACATTGCGGAGCGGAGTCAAGTCAATTAAACAAAAAATCAACAATTCATGACTCGGGTGAAGTATTTAATCAAGCCAAAATAAAAACCCTGCTTCAATAAAAAAGAACTTTATCAAAAGATTCGCCAACAATGTGACATGAGTACTATTCCACCAATTCGTCGAGAACACGAGAGAAAACTCAGTACAACAGAAGCAGATAAGTAAAGATTCAAAATTTATCAAAAACCAAGACATAAAATGTTCAGACAACCCCCAAACAATAATTCATCCACAACTCATAACTGAGCTCAATACAAAAAGGGAAGTGAAGCGAGAAGAGAAAGTAAGCAGAGAAGCACCTAGCCGGGAAGAGGTCACCGAGGTAGGAGCAAGGGAAGGGGCGAGAGGAGTAGAGCGAGGGGGCGGGGAGGCGGTGGCGGGGAAGGGGAGGAGGAGGAAGAAGGTGGTGAGCGGCCATGGCTCTCCCCTATCCTGAGCTCGGTCTCCTTGCGTCGTTTTTTTTTTGAAAATATAGATATATGCACGTGGAAACGATGGGCTCAAACCTACGCGATTGCTACGCGTGGTGGGGACCACAGCGACTACTGTGGGTCCCGCTCCCTAATTATTATTTTTTAAGGTCATATTTTTATTCATTTATGAAAAATAATATACTACAAAAAAAGTGAAATATTTGAGTCAATTTCATTTAATTGAATTTAACAGTTACAATACATATATTTGCATTGTGTTTACGTTTAAATAGGATTAGATATAAATCATATTTAATTTTAATTGTGTCTATGTAATAAACGGCCATGTGTATTAAACGACAAATTTTTATGTGGAAGTGCTCTTTTAAAAATAATCACACCATTGATATATAAATCTTTTTTTAAAATATATGTACAAGTAAAGAAAATTTAATTCCTACATGCACGCAATTAATTATGTGTAGGCCAAATCAGTCGTTACTCTTTATATAGGTTCAATAAATACAGTATAATAGGATAAAGTCATCCGTTGTCTAATTATTCTCGAACTCATGCATATATTAACTTATATTAAAGCATTTTAGTAACAAAAATATAATTATCACTTAATTTTTACATCGATCAATTTATTATTATCGGACAAGATTAATAACGAGTCTAAACTTGACATTTCGTCTATTTGTTAAAATACATGCAATATTTATATTTTTATTTTTTTATTTGTTATCCTGTTTATTATATTTTAGGAGCTGAATCAAATGAAGGGGTGTGGATGATGAGTCACAGAAGCAGCCGCCCAATCACAAATATGATGGCCACACGCCGCACCACCCAAGCTTCAATCAAAATCAAATCATCACAATTCACTAAACCAACATTATTATTTATGTGTGCCGCTGCTGTGTAGTGCAACCGCGAGCTGTGGTTCCGACAACCCTCCAACCAACCAACCATGGACCTGGATCCCCGCCAGTACGATCATGTGGTAACACAAAGCCTTATCCTTTGCTTCCCCAATCTCATATTTTCTTCATTTATCTATGTGTGTATGTATTTTATGTTGTTATTTTTGTTTTCTTTTGCTTGCTTTGTGTAGCTAGATTGTTGAAGCCTTTTTTGTTGCGGGGTTTGGTTTGTGTTGTGGAGGCTGATTATTTGTGTAATGGGTGTATCTCATTTTATTTTATTTTATTTTATTTTTATTTGGCATAGTTTTTATGGTGCCTGTTTTGTGGAAGGTTGGGTTTTTGTGGTTATTGCTTATAGATTAGCAGCATTTTGATTGATTAGTGATGATGCTTGCGTGACAAGAGGGATGGATCTTTGTGCTTGGTTGGGATTGGACGGCTGGTTTGATTATTGGAAGTTATGTTTACGAGCATTTTGATTGACCAGTGATGGTGCCTTCGTAAAATGATGGATTTTTGCACTTGGTCGTGTTTGGCTGGCTAATTTGGTTGGGAATTGTGTTTGTTGGCTTTTTTAATTGTCTGCTGATTGTGCACTTGGTTGAGGTTGGGATCGCTGGTTAGGTTGGAAGTTATGCTTATTGCTCATATATTATCTGCATTTTGATTGTCTTGTGACAACTCGCCTTAAAATGGTTTGCTTGGGATGATTACGATATCCTGGATGATAATATATCTTGTTGAATTGGAAGTTACCTTTATTTGTATTGTTCTGTCATTATTTTGATTGTTTAGTTTTGACTCTTGTTAAAAAGGCTTACTTGGTATGAGTAAGTTTTTGTGGATGATATGCTGCGCTGCTTAGATGTTGATTATTAGTTTGGTTCTGGTTTGGTTTATGATTGCATGGTATGCGTGAATTGCCCATGTCAGGAACTTGGTTCGTCTGATTTGGTGATTCTGCCTAATTATTTGGTTCTGTCCGAGTTTTAATTTATAAAGAGACGTGTATAGTTGGGTTCACTGCAGTTATATACTGATGCAGGCTGTCAACGACAATGATGTTCACAACATTGTTCTATCATATTTGGTTCACAATTGTTACAAAGAGACAGCTGAAAGCTTTATTGGTTGTACTGGTATGAAGCAGCCTTCCGATTTTCCTGTCAACATGGACAAAAGAAAGAGTAGGTGATTTTATTTATGGTCTTCTTGTTTGTTATCTTTGACTAGGAGCATGCAAAAGTTTGTTGTAGAGTTGTCTGCTTATAGCTGTAAAGTTTTTGACTAACTATTTCACATTTTTCTTTCATGTGATACTTATGATCTTATTGGTGAATATATTACAAACTTTTAAGCTCTAAGTGTGATTATGTCAGGAAAATTTGTGGGGTTTTCTGCTTATGACATTAAGTTTTGTGGGTATATGAGTTACAATTTCCATTGAGAGGAATTATATAATCCTATTGTTGGAATCTTGGACAAATTTCAACATTTTTACTGCTAGAATATCATGATAATGATGGCCCCGTGACTACCATTAATGGTTTAGTAGCTTTTATGTCATTAAAAAAATGTTCGTAAGATATACAAGTGTTCTCATGTTCGTAGAAAGTTCTATCTTAGGCAAAAGTTGTGTTCTATTTTAACTCTCTCTGTGATTTACGTAATGAGATACTAAAAATAATTACGTGCTTCCTTTCAAGAGCACTTCTTTGCAAGGTTGATGGCTAAATGTTATTTTCTTGCTTAAATTGCTTCCAATATTCTTTAATGACGCAACTTTTTATTTTAAGTAGGTATTTTCCATTTTGTGAAGGAGGGGAATGCATTGAAGGCTGTTGAGTTGACAGAACAGCTAGCGCCTGATTTATTGGAAGAAAATAAAGACTTGCATTTTGATCTGTTGAGCCTTCATTTTGTTGAGCTGGTTTGCTCTAGAAAATGGTGAACACTTCTGTCATATTTTCTGATTTTGGTGGTGTTTGAACTGTATCCTTGTTTGGACTCATGGTTCATAAATTAATGGCAGCACAGAAGCTCTTGAATTTGCACAAGCTAAGCTCACACCATTTGGAAAGGTGCATAAATATGTGGAAAAACTGGAGGTATGCTTGCTTTACGCTCTTTAGACTCTCTTTACTTTTGAACAGATTTATCTTTCTTTTTATGATGTGCACGAAAATTAGATGCCTGGTCACCTGTAATTGATTGTGGATGCAGGACTTTATGGCTCTTCTGGCCTATGAGGAGCCAGAGAAATCTCCAATGTTCCATTTGCTGAGTCTTGAATATCGTCAGAGTGTTGCCGAGAATCTCAATGAGGCCATACTTGGTATGTTGCTATTTAACATGGTGACTGGTTAAAGCATTACAATTTTCATAGTTAACATTTGTTGGTTTATTATGTAGAATCTTTCTTTATGAAATAGACAAAAAAAATGACCATTGTTTTTTCCCCTACTTTGATGAAGAAGTTTCATAGACTCTGCAAATCTGGTGTTTGGAGTTGGGAAGGAAGGTTTTACTTTTTAATTGGACAATGATTCTTCTAGGAACACTCTTTCCTCTCCACATGATAGTGGCTTGCTAACCAAGAGATCCTGTAGCAAATATTGTATTTTCATGCTGGAGGGAATGGAACAGTGTTGTTCCTTAATGAGATTTGACATTTGGGCTGGCAAAAAGAATGGGGGATCATTTTCCAATGAAGTATTTCATTCTTTTTCCGTCATCCTTGGTCTGATTGAGGTCGGACCTGTCTTTCACACGTCTCCTTATTTCCTATCCCAAAGCTTTAAGTCCTCAAACTGGTCGATTATTTCCATCTCTACAGCTTGCACAAAGTGAAAAATTGGTTAGTTTGCACTTGTAATTACCTGATCTGGATCTCAACATGGATGCTTTAAAATGGAACACCAAATGATGAGTGGTAATCTGCTGTAAGGCCCAATCAACTTTAACCAAATCACCAACCCATTTAATGTCCTTGTGGCAGTTTTGTTATTTCAAGAATAAGTGGGTACTCTTTTATATACTTCTCTAGTTGTCTATTGGTTCTTACAGCCAATATTGTTGTAAGATCTTTTAACAGATTATTTTCCCCAAATGATATGTTATGAATCAGATATTTGACCTGAAACCTTATTGTAGATTTTGCTTTTGGTTAAGGAGCTTTATTGTCAAATCTGAATTTTACATGGTACCTTGCATACTGGTTTTACACAGCAGTATCACACTATGTGGCACATGCGATGCTTATATATCTATGAGCGGATATTTACTGTTTTCTCAAAGACCTTTATTTATAAATTGTTTAATTGTGTATAGTTTGCTGAAATATTATGTAAAGTTGTAGATTCGATTTTTTACCACATATGTCATAGGGGTTCTGTTTCATATGAACTTGGATTTATGATGTAGTCAAAGTAGGTGCATATGCAACTATGAAAGGGTCAGAAGCTTCCAAAGATCCATCAATTAGATCAGACTTTTATTGCCGCTGTAAGATGATGGTTGATTCTCATGCTTCCTTTTCTGTTGGGGAATAGCTGAAACTGCAAGCTTGTAAGTGTCACAAGCTTGCAGCAACACCATAATCAGTCATTCCATGTGAACTTTCTCTAGCCTAACTTGGCTAGCTTATGACTGCCGTCAGGCCAAAAGGAAGCCTGTGCTTTTGGTCTCTGACTTCCACTTGTTGGTACTGTTACTGACTGAGGCGCTGTGAAAAAAATATAGTCTATGAATAAAGGAGGAAGAAAGAGGATTTTGTCGCAATAGACTAGTAAAATCACCTCTTGGGAAACGGCCAGTTCCCTTCAGGGTATACCAAACTCGCAAATAAGTTCTTTATTTTTGTCCACGTAGTTAGACTATATGTTTACCTGTCTTGGTTTACTGCTACTTTCTTGCATTTTATGGAAATTTTATATGTTGCTATGCATATTTTTTGCAGCGCATGCCAACCTCCCAAGACATTCATCTATGGAAAGGCTGATTCAGCAAGCCACTGCAGTAAGACAGTGCCTAAATCAAGAGCTTGGCAAGGTAAGCAGCAATCAAGCTTCTTGGTCAGACTATTTCTGTTCAAATTAGATCCAGTTGTGAAATGTGCACTTATACAATTCCCTAACATAACATTGGAATAGGTTTTGAATATGAAGGCCTGTTCTTATGTAATTAAAAATTTTGCAGGATGCGCCTTCTCTCTCTTTTCTCTTAAAACCTTCATAAAGAGCTAACAATGTGTATGAAACTACTGCCTATAACAAATACAAGCATTGCCTGCGTGGTACGACTGCTTTGGTGTTCAATGTTGCAAAG
>JAURVB010003898.1:0-29060 GCA_033002965.1 Piper betle
TCATCGCCGCCCCTGCTCTATTTCGTGGAGCGCTATTGGCCTCGGCACAACCAGTTGCCTCAATGCCGTCGTCTTGACGTAGTCAACCTTCCGTCCAAATTGAGGTGCGACGAAGTGGGTGTGGCTGGTGGGCACAGCAACTGGCACAACGAGCGGACGTGGCAGGCGGCTAGGAGCGGTGGGGGTGGGGGGAACAGCGGGGCACGGCAGGGGGAAGTGGCGCACGCAGGGAATGCGGGGGGTGGGGGGGTGGAAGCGAGGTGCGGCGGGGGAAGTGGCGCATAGCGGGGATGCAGGGGGGGTGGGGGGTGGAAGCAAGGTGAAGCGGGGGGAGGGGTACGCTGCGGGGATGCAGGGTGGGGGGAAGCGAGGCGCTGCGGGGATGGGAGGTGGGGGGTGGCAGAAGATGGCTAGCAGGGAGAAAGGGGGAAGTGGGGGGAGGATTTATTTACAATTAATGGATTCAATCCAACGGCTGTAAATAAAATAAAGCACGACCAGGATTTATGACCATCCCATGGTTAATCAAGTAATTGACTTTCCGTAAGTATACGTAGTCTATCGATCTGTTCGACTTATTGTTTGTGGTCATATTTAACCATCTGATTATGATGATTATGGACTACTGATGATTATCGTTGTCGGGAGGGGCGGTGTAATCAAGAATCAAGCCAAACGAGTTATCAAGCAAAATTATTTAATTGATCAAGTATTAAAAATTTATTGACGCTAATATTAAATCTAAATACTGATACAAGAAAAATTAAGGATAGGTGAATGAATGAGATTTTTTTTTTGGTGAAACAAGAACATGTACTTCTTAGTTTCTTAACACAGAAAGTGTAACCTGTCCCAAGGTTCTTAATAGCGAATATTTCACTCTTTGCCTGAGGTGTTTGGGTGAGCTCAACTCCGTCTCTAAATTTTCATGCATCTAAAATAAGTAGTCATACCATAATAACTTCATTTATTTTTTTAATAAAAAATTTATTATGATGATCTAGAGAAATTAAAATTTTTATCTACCCCTTACATTAAACGGTGCTGTGCTTTGCTTACGCTCACAGAGTTTCAGCTTACGTCGTAATTAATTTTAACCCTACAATAATTTTATGGGCATTTAATACTTCATTTAAAATTATAATAATAATTATTTATTATCCAAAAAGCATTGGACTAAAATCTTACTTAAATTAAGAATCAAAAGTATTAATATATTTTAATATATTTATACATATGCTATCAAATTAAAATTTGTTATTTAACCATCTGTATATACATTTTTACTGTTTTTATATATTTATTTACTTATTATTATTTATTATTAAAAAACTTGGAGTATTGTGATTATAATCGAGTAATATTTAAAAATAAATTCTATTCAGTTATTAAAATTCAAATTAATTTTTTAATATTTGTATATAACTATTTTTTGTTAAATATAAATAATATTTATTTTTTATTTAAACTAATATCATAATAATTATGAAATTAATTTTATATATTCTTAATATATATTTTTAATAAGATATTAAATATACCCCGAGTATCATTGCTGGTGTCTTTAGCTAGTATAATTTAATTTCTATACACAATATTGGACTTTAGCCATATCAATGAGCCAAATCTAACCAGACCAAGAAAAGATTAATTTAAAAGCCATATTGGACGCTTTTGAGATGCCCACAATAACCAATGAATGGCAAGTTCTTTTCTTTGTGTAGATCTTATTTCAATGGGAACTTGATGAGTTGATCTACCTACACATGTTATATCGGGAGTTACTCTATGTGTTCGAAGTAAAACAATAGTGGAGCTAGAAAGAGCCCAATGGGCTTTAAATAAAAGAAAAAGGAATCGTGGGCCGGGAATTAACCTAATGAGCCCATGCGACAATCATCCAAATCTCACACCATCAGATTCGGAGCTCCCACCAATCTCCACTTGGTCTTGGGGAGCGAAGAACACGAAGGATCCTGTTTCGTTCGATCGACTCCTTGTCGGTCAAGTCGATGACATTGACACACCCTTGAGCTCGTGCCCCATGCTCAGTGTCGCAAAAAGAGATTGGGGCGCGAGCATGGCCGGGAATTGTGCATGTACGCTTCATGTTTGATGAAATTCCCATGTGAATGGACTATATTTTGGTTTTTGATGAGTTTCTGTTGATTAGCTTCATAACCGGTTAATCATAGTGTTGGCTACCTACAATATTGTACTTTTATTAAGTTCGGTTAAGTTGGACTAGTGGTTGATTTTTTTTTGTGTTCTAAAATGTGATTTTTATGTAGCTTGAATTCGTATAGGAAGTGACGACATTCTAACGATTGTTTCTGATCTTATGGGAATTGTTACTTGCGTGACGGGAGCTGGGGTTTGTGAATGCAATGGGTTTAAGCTTTTCGAGCTTAGCAAGAGCTCAACATGGAAAGTTGGCAGAGTTGCATCGATGGTAAGGCCGGTGGCGGGCACTTCACAGCGGAAGGTGCCCAAGAATCTGCGTTACCCACGTCGAGCTAAAGTCCCACCGGAACCTACATCTAGAATCATCAAGAAGAGTACTGAGGAGAGTAGAATCGACGTGGAAGAGATTGACATGGATCCAACATGGGATGCTGATGAGATAGAAGCAATCTCTTCACTTTTCCAACGTAGAATACGTCAGAAGCCGGTGAATGTGCCGAAGGAGAGGTCTCTGCCGATTCCTCTACCTAGTAAAAACAAGCCTGTTGGGCTTCCCTCGCCAAAAACACATATAAGATCGGCTTGCCGAACATTGGTCTCTGCCAGATCTTCCCTATCAAGTCAAGTGTACAAGAACCCCGTGGTGCTTGTTGGCTTGGCCAGAGAGATAAGAGACCTCCCACCCGAGGATGATGTCTCTCAAGTTCTTGATAAATGGCTCAGATATCTCAGGAAGGGCTCTCTTTCACTCACCATTCGAGAATTGGGCCATATGGGTCTTCCTGATAGAGTTCTGCAGACTTTCTGCTGGGTACAGAAGCACCAGCAGTTGTACCCTGATGATCGAGTGCTGGCTTCGACTGTTGAGATCTTAGCTAGGACAAGGTCGTTGAAAATGCCGCTAGAGTTGGAAAAGTTCATTGGCTCGGCAAGTAGGAGCGTAGTTGAGGCAATGTTCAGAGGCTTGGTGAGAGCTGGGAGCTATAATCTTGCTAGAAAGCTTCTCTTGGTTGCTAAGCATAATGGAAGAACTTTGGATCCGAGCCTACATGTGAAGCTTATTTTGGAACTGGGGAATAACCCGGATAAGTATAGGCTTGTGTCTGTTTTATTGGAGGAGCTGGCCGAGAGGGAAGATTTCAATCTGAAACAGCAGGACTGCACTGCTGTGATGAAGGTCTGCATAAAGCTCGGTAAATATGAAGCTGTGGAGAGCATATATGATTGGTTTAAAGAATCTGGACAGCAACCCAGTGTTGTCATGTACACAACAATCATCCATGGCAGGTATTGTGAGAGGAAGTACAGGGAAGCACAACTAATTGTGTGGGAAATGGAGCAATGTGATTGTCTTCTTGATCTTCCAGCTTACAGAGTTGTGATAAAAGTTTTTGCTGCTTCGCATGATCTTGTGCGTGCCATGAGATACTTCTCTAAGCTCAAGGAATCAGGGTTTTCTCCCACCTATGGTATTTATCGTGATCTGATCAAGGTTTGTGGCAATTTGGGCAGATGGAGCAAGGTGCAAGAACTCTGCAAGGAGGCAAAAATGGCGGGTCTTAAGCTAGAAAAAGAGATCGAATCTCTACAGCTGTACAGTAAATGAAGTATGATCGTATTTTGTATTGCAGCATTAATGAACGTATAGTCGTCCACTTGCGTCTAGGGGCGAGTATATGTACAGTGAAAATAAAAATCGAATAGAAACTATATTTATTAAGATAAGTGATTACACGACAAATAATAAAAATTAATTAACTTGATAAAAATAATTTCTATCATATTTTAAAAACTCAAGGTTTGGGTTTGTCTCTGCCAGTTATGGATCATTGGAGTCTCTTTAGAGTGACTTTAAATTAATTCAAATGTAATGTTTTTTTTATTTCAACAAATAAAAAAATATAAAATTAGTATATATTGCCCTCGAAATTGATCAATATATAATTTATATTATTTTAAAGTATTTACTTAATTAAACTAAATACTAATATTATATTTTTATAACTCTTTTATAATATATCTACACAAAATCATTTGTGGACTTTGATTCAAAATGGTTTTGAAACTGTAATGACTCTTACAATAACAAACGATTAATTTACGTTATATAAAATTTATTAAAATTCAAACATATGTAGCACTAAGTATAATAGGGGAACAATTTTTTCTCATATTTGCTCTCACTTCCTACTCCCTCCTTGCTTCTAAACCCAAGCATCTCTTTAAATAGGGTGTTCTTAGGGAATATATCTTTTTAAAAAATATTACACTTCTTAAGTTGTGACTTTTCAAAGAAATTATCTCTTTTAGCTTCTTGCATTTAGATGGTTGCGATTGATAATTTTCTATTTTACGTATATTTAACTTTTATATACTTAAATATGTTTAGTTTTTGAAATTATTAGGAATTTTAATTGTGTCTTTAGTGATTTTTATTAGTTTAGGTGATTATGATTTTTATTTAGAAATTATTAGTTTTAGTAGTTATATTAGAGTATTCATTTAATTTTAATCCATATTTAATATTTATAGGAGATTGGAGCAAAAAAGTAGAAAAGAAAGTGCAAGGAAATAAAGAAAAAATCAATTTAATAGAGAAAAGACCTGTTTTCAATAATTATAGACAAAGAACCTCTGGTTGGTTAATTTGAAGAAGGATTACGAAGGTGGTATTTGGAAGCACCTGTGTTGGTCAAAATATGAACACTCAGACATGAATTGGAAAACAGTACAAGCAGTAAAGTGAGATTTGGCTCCACCTAGGAGCAACGCCGATGACCGTCGATCATCTAAGGAAGCAACGGTGGAGATGTTTGACGTCTTCATCTGTGTAGTTCCCGGGAAGAGTCAGAATTTTTTCCCAAGTAAATTGTGATGTCAGAAGCAAAAGTGAGCATCGTGGCTCTTCAGATTAAAAAAAATTAAAATTTTTTAAATCAACTTTTATAAAGAAAATTCCACAAAAATCATTGGAGGCTTTTTTGTTAATTTTTAGTTTTCTCAAAAGGTGGATGAAAAGAGGAGATTGACGATTTAAAGAAGTGATTCAAAAAAAATTTTATTTTTTTATCTTATTTATAATTTATTGATTTTGTTATTATGAATTGTTTAAGTATTAGTTATTTTATAATTTTTATTTATTTATTTTGCGGAGTAAATTAGTTTATGCTAAAAAATAGATGGATTTGACTTGATATTTGATATTGGTTAAAGGTAATATTATTATTTTGTATGAAAATTATGTTTTATTTGGTTAATTGTTAAAACATAGTGAGGTCTCCAAGAAAGAAGTTATGTTAAACAATAATTGAATGATAAATTTGTGAGTGATGTATAAAATATATCCATAAATTGAATGTGATTAGCGTGAATAAAAGTTGTTGGATGTTTATGTGGTCCATTTGAATCTAACTATGAAGAGGAGGGTTTAACTTTAACGAATTTATAGAATTTAATGTATCTTAATTGAAATTAATTAAGAGTAGACCAGGGCAGACATATTTGAAGTTGATTGATTTTAATATAATTAATTAGACCAGATATTAAGAATTGCACCGTCTTATGGGAAACAATAATTAAATTTCTTATATATAAATATCTTGTCAATAATTAGTTTAAATGAAACCCAATCTTTGGTATATTATTTGCATCTTGTGAAACTAAATTCTTAGATTAGGCCTTTTTATTTTATTTTTTTCTTTTATTTTAGGTTAGAATTTACTTAGATAAAAATTATTAAAATTAGTTTCTCTTGCTTTAGATAATTTAGTTTGAGGATTGTAATTGAGTGATAACTATTCTCTATGTGATTAATACTTTACTTATCATTATATTACTTGATCATAACTGATACATTTGCTAGCAACCTCTACTATAAATATTTTTGATAAATTTTGATCATTTTTGCCTTGTGGATCACCTTCTATCTTTATTATTGATGGCTTACTGAAATTGAAAAAAGAGAAATCTGGTGAGTGTATTTATTTTCACCTACTAGTTTAAACCTCTAAGTTATTTTTGATTAAATGGTTTGTACAATTAAGAACTTGATCATTTGAACATGTTTCTTTAGATTATGTAATTATTTTTCTCATACTTACTAGGATGTTGTAAAACCCACGATTCGAGTCAGGGTTTTATATTCAGAACCGATCGGTTCGACCATTATTTTCGAGTCGAGTCAGTTTTAGAACACGTGTACTGAGCCGACGCCGGTCTCGTGTATGAGCCATTAAGGTCTATGTGTACCCAAGTATATGATGATAACATTATGAACACGGCAGAAAAGAATGAGTTATCAGAATATATAAGAGTATGCAGTTCATTTTTTTTATTATGATATATAATGGATCGTAGAATTAGTTTTAGGCCGTTTACCGCGTTAGGACGCGTTACGGGCATTTTGGGTAGGTTGATAGTTCTAGAGCATATCATTATGATTTTTTTGGTGTCGTTTGATTTTATGGGATTTTTCCCATATTTTTTGGAATTTTTTATGACTTAAATATTATTTTGACTCGAGTCGGAGACGAGTCAAGTAATATTTACGACTTTGCCACCACATAACCTCGCGCCCTTCTTTTCTTCCCCAAACCCTCGCCCAACGCCGCCCTTGTGCGCGTCACCGCCGCGGCTGTCGGCGCCGCCCGACCGCCGATCGACGCCGCCCAGCTCGGCAACAACGTTGCCATGCTGCCCCGACCAGGTCCGGCCCCCATCGGACCGCCGCAACGTGAGGAAGCCACGCAGTGATGCCGCGCCCGCGTTGCGCTTCCGTCGCCGATTCCGCCGCCGGCGACCAGCGCTGCCCGCGATCGGTCGGTCGCCTCAGCACCCTCAGCCTTCCAGCAACCTTCCCCAACCGGAACGGAGGCCATCGCCGCAGTGGCCGGCCGGATCTAGCCACCATCACCGCCGACTCTGTTTTATGCATTTTCCGGCGAGCTGCCACCTCCGTTGGCCGTGTCGACCTCGTAGATGAGTAGGACTCACCGAGCCGGTTCCGAGGGTACCTAACACGACCACTTTCCGGCCAATAGACGCCGCCGGCGATTGTCGCCGGGAAACTATTGGAAGTCGCTGGAAAACCGCCAGCAGTGCCGGAAAATCGCCGGAAAATCGGCATTTCTGGAATTCACCGGATCTTCCGCGGGGCTCACCCAGTCGAGCCCGATCGAGCTTCGGATGCCGATGAGCGCCGAATTTGAGTTCCGAGACACGCGATGGAACCCTAACCGTCGCCGATTGTCGACAACGTGAGGTATAATTACCTCCGATTGATTTATTTAAAATTGATTATGATTGTTAGTATAACATGCTAGAATTGAATAATTGTCATGATAAATGTATGAGTATGAGTGTAGTGATGATTGCATGATGCAATTAATTGAGAATGAATAGTGAGTGATCTAATGAGGTAGATCGAGTTGAGCATGCTAATCGAGTAATGTAACTTAGGAAGAATACAATAAAATTGGTGGAATAGGATGAGTTAGAATTATTTTCATATTTATGATTATTGATTGTGATTGATGTTTATTGAGTTTGATGCATCATGTAGTTAGTGGGCGTTAGTATTTAGTTTTGATGTGTAGGTACGGAGTAGGAGCTCGCCGCTTAGGCGCGATGACACACTTGGAGCTTCTACCAGGTCCGTTAGGACTTCTCTCTGATTTTATGATCTTTTCTATTGTATGTTTGATTTATTATCTGTAGGACGGGTTAAGTGGCGTTTTATCGGATCCCACTTAACTCGGGCCATTTAACCGAACATTTTCCGGATTAATAACCCCTCGAGGATGAGATCCCTCGAGGTTGATTTCGAAAACAAGATCCACCAAAAGTTGCCTTCGGGCCTATTATATAACTCCCTACCCAAGCCTATATATATATATATATATATATATATATAGTTTTCGCGTTTCTGTGAGACGAGGGATGGAGAAATCGACTGCACGTACCATGCAGAGGATGCCATGACAGTCAAAGCGGGCTCTGGATTAGTGCCAGCGGACTGTTCCATTCCCGAGGGATCCTGACAACTCCGCGTTTGAGTTCCTCACACCCGGAGAACGTGGAGGTTTACGGGTACTGTTTAGTACAGCGCATGTCCGGACTTGTGGTTCAAAGGGTACTAAAGGCGACTGCCTGAGAGTACTCGACCTTCGTGCTCAAGGCCAGGAGAAATATGGAGGTAAGGAGAGGGCTTAGGATAAAGTTTCACGAGAAGTACTGAAAAGAAGTGCCGAGAGCGGCACAGTACCAGCAGCAGATCTGTAAGTTCGGGATGCTACCGGGTCTGCAGCCCAGTGGCTCCTCAGTAGTGCCCTTCAGAGTGTTCACGTGGAGTATATGTTGTTTTCTTTCATATGAGAGTTTGCTCTCATAGCCAGTTTGTTATAGTTATTTTCTTTTCGGACCAGTAACGCTTGTTACTGACGTTTTTCTTATATATATGTAGGTGATAAGCATGAGATGGATGTGCTGGCCAGGACGGAGGAGCAATAAGGTCTTCTGCACACACACATTGGGTGATTGAATGTTTAATATTTTGTTTATGATGTTATTTTATAAACATGCTATGATTAAATGTTTGAGGCATGACGATGACATGAAATGAAATGATCAGAGTAGCGCAGCAAAAGTGTGATGGGTTAGGACCCAAAGTTCAGAGAATGATGAATATAGTAGATTAGAAGGTTGTGTGAATGCTATTGTTGCTATGCGTGTATATGTTTGAATATATAATTTTGACAGGGTGGCCCCTAATTACATTTTTAGGGGAAATTCTATCTCTTTCGTTTTAGAATTTTTACTAATTTTGATTGTAATTGTGTTGGTGTGAAAATTGGTTGCATGCCATCCATGTAGTATCCTGTTAGGGTTTTATACGTTCATACATACATATAGCATGTTAGATCTTCATCTTAAAACGCCGAGATTGGATCCGCACGAGTTAGGTTCAGGTTACCCAACCTAACCGGGGCTTGTAACATGCCGGTTCAGTTCACGAGTGTGAACCGGATTTGGGGTGTTACAGATGTATTATAGAAATTTAAAATGACTAACTAAAAGATCAATTATGAAAATTTATCCTTTGCTTATAATTGAAATATTTTTTAAATATTTTATTTTAACATTTTAAATTATAGCTCGTGCACTGCATTGAGGCCTTGGCTAATGTAATATAAAATAGTTAAAAATATATATTTTATTTTATGTATTAAACAAAATGTGTGCACCAATGTTAGAGATACACTCTAATTGTATAAATAGATCCTTGTTAGATAATAATATAAATGATGATTTAGAGATAGACTCATACTTTAATTAAATGATAAGATAAATTATAATGATTTTTTTTATTTATCATTATTATATTTTGATTAATTAAATTTCTTTTTTCATTAGAATATTTTTTGATTTAATGGTAAGAAAATACACTAATCACGATCCAATTGTACTTTATCACAGTTGTACAATTGAATGATATTTATAAATTTAAAGTAAATAATACCCCTACCAATGGGTTTGGGTTGGGATGGGGTGAATAAAAAATATGGGCTAATTTGGGTAGAGACTTAAAGAAAAGATAAAAAGGGGAAAGTTAGTTTATGGGTTGGTTCAGCAGAGAGCCGTAAAACCCCCTCAAACTCATTTCTTACATCTAAAACCAAACTTATTTTATAAATAAATATGATAAATTTTATGATAATAAACATCATTTTTGTTATATTAATATAAATATAGAACACCTAGTCAAATGTAAGGCAAAATTAAGAAAACTCTTTTTTTTAAAAATAACTATTGTATGCTTTATAAAAATTATAAAAGATGTAAAATGGTAAAAGAGTTAATAAGAGTTAACCAAAAATAAAAATAATAATGATAATGATAAATGAGTAGAAGAGAAAGGCTATTATCTATTTTTTAAAACTATAAATTTAATATAATGATGAAACTCATCAAAATATGGGTGGAATAAATGTATATTGATAGATCTGATCATTTTTTTTAAGTAGATAAGAACATTTAAATCTTATAAATTCTTAAAATGGTCAAAAAAATGAGAAAATATTATTTTGAAGGCATGTCGGATGTATCAGACATGTATTGTATCGGCTTTTTCAAAAACCGGTATATATAGACCGTATTGCAATACATACCGGCAACTCGAAATTAAAACTATGGCTTCAGTCGTGGGCTGGTGGCGCTTACTCATGGATGCTTTGAGTAATTAATTGGTTTTTTTAAGTGTAACATTCTCAGTGATTGATTTTTGTATTTAAGCCTTATAAAATAAAATCAATTTATATGTGTTGTCATATGCAAATCAAGGTAAATATAATGTGAACTAAGTTTTTTTATGCGAAATTCATACAAATTGCTAAGTCAAGAAACATTGTTAAAATTAGTAGAAGAATCAGCTTTAGCTGATAGTAATTATTCTCGAGTTTTGTTTCGGTCTACATCTAGTGAACATGTATTTCATATCCTTAAATTGCACTAGATAGATTTTATTTAGGTAATCAAATTTTCTACTAATTCTATATGAAGATCAATGCACATGTATCTCTTCTACAAAATCAATGTACGCATAGTTTTTTTTTTGGCAAGTGAACTAAATCAGTTAGTTGAGATGCGTTCGAGAAGAGCCGCCCTGAACAACACCAAAGAAGAGGAACTGGGTGAGAGGCCCTTTTCCTGTGAGAGGTCGTTCCGTAGATATTCAATTTCTAAATTTTTTTCTTTTGGCCAACGACCCTTTTTTGGCCTATAAATTGATACATATAACTCCAACTATGCATGAAAAAAACACTACGCATACATCAATTTTTACTAATAAGAGATGTGCATATATTGATTTTTTAGTAAATGATTACTTGTAAATTGAATTTTAAGTCCAAGAATTATATGTACATTGATTAACGGGTAGAAGAGTTATGACTATATTAGCTACCTTTTCACGTAAACTTTCTTTTATATAATCCATTTGCAATTTTTTCCCCCTCTACCCATGTCTCAATGAAATATCTACCAATATTGGTGGCAAATTTAAGCAACATATATCAAAACCAAAAAGTTAACATTCACCGTATAAGTATTCCACAATTACTGTACCACACAATTTACTATACCATATAACAAAAAGCATAAATCTTCCCACTTAACTAAGTATATACAATTATACTGCTATCAAAGATCAAAAACAAGCGAGTAGCTGCAACTACTTACCAACCTCAAATGACAAGGAGTTTGCACTGCTGGAGATGAGTACAAGGCAAGCCACCATGTCCAACCAATTGGAAAGCTGTAGCTGAAGGTGCATAAGTCACAGAAATCTCCTCCACTTCCTTCCTACTCTTGGAATAGACACTGTGACCGCACCCTCCTAATCTCATACGTCAACACGTCATTAAGCACCACTAATTTGAGCAACATTCCACTGGAACACCTTCAATAGGTGGTGTATGATAGTAATGAAGGGTTCTCTGTGGTGGAGCCAAGGAAGATGATGATGGTGTCGACTTCAATGAAGGGTAGGAAAGAGCCAACACGTTAACAAAGTGGACACTGGTGGTATCGGCGTCGATGCCGGATAAGCAGGACTTGTTGGCATGCATTCGCGAATGTCCTTGACGCCAACAAAGTGGGAGAGGAAGGAGTGCGAAGGAACGGGAAGAGAGGCCTTACCATAGTAAGGAAGGCATAGAGGAAGTGTGACGAGAGGTAGCGGAGGCCGATTGAAGTGCAGAAGAGAACGTGGCACTGTCGACAAGAAGGAGGATTTTGGGGGAAATCTTTTTGGACGGTTGTGTAGGTTTTTTCTTTGTTGAACCAGCCCAAACCTAGTTTTCGGTTCATTTCTTTTTCAAAAGTTTTGCACCCAAACACATATTTAAGGGCACTTATGACCTTAATTCAAAAAGTACAGTTAAATTAAGAAACTGTAATAAATTATCATTGAATCATAAATAATTAATCTCTTTGTTATTAAGCCGTAAATTCTATAGTAATAAATAATAATTTGAACTATAATTTTAAATAACGTATCAGTACTGCTATATTATACTTAATATATAGAGTACCGTTTTTAAATTTAGCATAATTTAAATTTTTTATATCATTTTAATTGATACCTAATTTTTTAGTATAATTTTTCACATCGTCTAATTTTTTATTGAAAATTCCCATATTTTAATTATTATTTAATAAAATATTCATGATAAAATACATTTTTAATATTTAATAAAATATTTTTATTCATGAGTTTGGAAGGTGGTTCAACTCGGTTGAAGAAGGTAATATATTCCCTCACCACCTAAAAGTCCGATATATTCCCTCACCACCTAAAATAGTAAATAGCCTTTATAATATAAAAGGTTTTTTTTAAATTTTTTGTGTTAATTATTCCCTATAATTTATTTTGCAGCGGCTCCCTTGGCCATGGCCGCCACTGCCTCCTCCATTAACATCTCTCCTCTCCATTCCTCTTCTCTCCTCTTCTCTTCATCACCGCCTACTCAGTCTCCCCTACCCCCCATCGACGACGAAAAAGGCGCTACCTTTCCGTCCACCGTCCCGCGAGTACCCGACCAACGTTCCCACCAGACCTTTCCGGCGGGCGAGCTTTACTTCCCCTGCCCCCGGCTCGATTTCCCGTACCGGCTATAAATCATGCAATGACCGATTCTGATTTCTGCAACTATGAATGACTCGTAGTCTTAGCTATCTCCGCTGTAGTTTTGTATGTCCTGGAGTGTGATTCTTAGCTTGCTTGAGTTCATATACTGGGAGGTACTGCATTTGATCGCCTGTGTTTACAGTATTGAACTCAACAAGCATTTGGCTTTGCGGTTTTGAACAGTGAATTTGTGATTCGGTTCTGTTGATCATCTGATTCATGTCGTGTTCTCATATGATGGTATCCGACCGAGCATGGATAAGAACTTTTCTTTGTACCTGGTGACTTGTTGTTTTTTTCCCCATTGTGTGTGGCGGGATTTGCAGATTACTGATTTTTTGTTATCCGAAATTTAGTCCAATTTATGTGGTACTGATAACAAGGTCGTTTGTTCTTCTCGCAGGGTTAGCATTGTAGTATTATGCTCTGAGATAATTGCCAAGAACAAACCACTGTTGGTCCATCTTGTTTTCTGTTTAGAACATTCTGAATTCAAAGGTGCTGCTGCCTGCTCGGAAGTTGAACTCGACAGTGCAAATCTAGTGGTATGCATGATAAAATGTTTTTATTTCTAGATGTTTGTGATGTTCACGAGTTCACTTTTAAATGTCTCACTTGTGTCTTCTATGATCAGGTCTGAATTAAGGGGGCATGATGCACATTTTAGAAGTGAAAAACTTTTCGAAACTGCTGGTGTAATTGTGATTTTAAACTAGCAAGGATGAAGATGTTCACAAGATTTAAAGGTACGATCCTCCTACTTTTCATATTTTTTGGAGTCCTGGAGCTATTGACACATGTAAGGTGTCCTCAGTTTGATCTAATGAAATGATTTTCTTTTGGTCAAAGAACGCATTATGTTAAGAGATTGAACTTTCTATGCTGATCAAACATTGTAATTTGATTAATGTGTCATTGAGTTGTCTTCTGTAAATGCCATTAGACTTGGATATGGACGTTGGCTTCATATCATTTCATCCCAAAGTTGGTTGCAGATATTAGTTCGATATCAGATCTTGAATGAAAGCACGTCTGAATAATCATCATTTGTAGTTTAGCGTGATGGTTATTCCATATCAGTTGGCATCTGGCAAATTTGTTCGAAATTCTTTTATTTTATATCCACATAAAATGGGATTGTCGTTGTCATTACAGGGATTACCATGGTTTATGTCAGGCATTGTTGCCACTTTCCAAAGCATAGAATGATCTACATCGTTTAGACATGAAAATACAACAGGAAATTCTGCTACGGTGATTGAGACAAGGTCCAACACAAGCCAAAGAGAAGCAGAAGGTCTAACATCAACAATTGATAATATATGCTGCATTTTAAACAGGGGACCTTGGCATCCTGATATTGAACATGCTTTATCTTCCATTAACCATGAATCACAGCCACAGATTATTGCTGGTGTTCTAAAAAGGCAGAAGGATCTACTCTCTGCCATGAACTACTTCCAATGGGCAGCAAAGCAGACCAGTCATGCAATCAATGCAGAAACATGTAGTTTACTTCTTAATCTTATGGCAAGAAAAAAATTTTGAACATCTGCATCAAATTCTTGAAGAAATGAGTCTTGCTGGATGTGAGCCCTTGATGAATACTTACATAGAGTTGATCACATGCTTTACTAAATCTAGGATGTTGGTGGAGGCTGTTGATCTGATGCACACACTTAGGAGCTTTAAATTCCGTCCGGCATTTTCAGCATATACGACTTTGATTGGTGCACTTGCAGAGGCACAAAATGCAGATTTGGCAATTTCTATGTTTCGGCAGTTTCAGGAAATAGGATATGATGTTAACTTGCACCTTTTACAACTCTGGTCCGAGTTTTTGCAAAAGTGGGAAGGTTTGATGGGGCTTTATCTCTATTAGATGAGATGAAAAGCCATGCTATTGTTCCAGACATTGTCCTCTACAATGTTTGTATAGATGTTTTTGGAAAAGTTGGTAAAGTTGACATGGCCTGGAAATTTTTTCATGAATTGCAGGCACATGGGCTTGTACCTGATGATGTAACACACAGTAGTATGATTTCAGTTCTCTGCAAGGCTGGGAAATTATTGGAAGCTGTTGATATATTTGAGCAGATGGAGCTTAATTGTAAAACACCATCTGCATATGTATACAACACTATGATAATGGGCTATAGTTCAGCTGGTAAGTTTGAAGAAGCATATAAATTACTTGAAAGGCAGAAAGAAAAAGGATCTATACCTAGTGTGATTGCATATAACTGCATTCTCACTGGCCTGAGTAAAAAGGGGAGAGTAGATGAGAGTCTGAGAGTGTTTGAAGAGATGAAGAAAGATGCAGAACCCAGTGTTTCAACATACAACATTCTTATGGATGTGCTCTGCAGAAGTGGTGAACTTGATGCTGTTTTTAGACTTCGGGACGCCATGGAAAGTGCTGGCTTGTTCCCAAATGTTGTCACCTTAAACATAATGCTTGACAGATTATGTAAAGTGGGTAAGGTTGATGATGCAATTCACTTGTTCGAAGGGATGGACGACAAGATATGTGCTCCAGATGGGGCTACATTTTGCTCATTGATCGATGGTTTAGGCAGAAATGGGAGGATTGATGAAGCGTATGAGTTGTTTGAGAAGATGTTGGATTTGGGTCTTGAACCAAAGGTGACAGTTTATACGTCACTCATAAAGAACTTCTTCAGATGTGGAAGAGACAATGATGGACATAAAGTGTATAAGGAGATGGTCCGAGCAGGCTGTGCACCTGACCTTACTCTTCTCAACACCTATATGGATTGTGTGTTCAAGGCTGGAGATTTGGAGAGAGGCCGTCGCCTATTTGATGAAATAAAATTGAGTGGCCTGGTTCCTGATGTTAGAAGTTATTCAATACTCATTCATGGCCTAGTTAAAGCTGGACTAGCACGAGAAACCTATGAATGGTTCTATGCAATGAAAGAACAAGGCTGTGTGTTGGATACTCTTGCCTATAACACAGTCATAGATGGTTTCTGCAAGTCTGGTAAGGTTAACAAAGCTTATCAACTTCTTGAGGAGATGAAAGCTAAGGGTGTTGCTCCAACTGTAGTAACCTATGGGTCCATCATTGATGGGCTTGCTAAAATTGATAGGTTAGATGAAGCATACATGCTTTTTGAAGAAGCAAAATCTAAGGGAATGGAAATGAATGTTATTGTGTACAGCAGCCTTATAGATGGTTTTGGTAAAGTTGGCAGGGTTGACGAAGCATACCTCATAATGGAAGACATGATGCAGAATGGTCTGAAACCAAATATCTATACATGGAACAGTCTACTTGATGCTTTAGTGAAAGCAGAGGAAATAAGTGAAGCCCTAGTCTGCTTTCAATCCATGAAAGAATTGAAGGGCATCCCAAATACTATAACGTATACCATCATGATTAATGGTCTATGTAAAATTAGGAAATTTAATAAAGCTTTTGTCTTTTGGCAAGATATGCTAAAACAAGGATTAAGTCCTAATGTTATATCATACACGACCATGATTTCTGGGCTGGCAAAGGTGGGCAATATAGAAGAGGCGACAGGGTTGTTCCAGAGGTTCAAGGCAGGTGGTGGTTTACCGGATTCAGCTAGTTATAATGCCCTTATAGAGGGCCTAAGCAATTGCAGCAGGCCAATGGAGGCTTATGATATATTCCAAGAAACTCGGCAAAGGGGCTGTAGGGTGAATAAAAAGTCTTGTATTGTCCTTCTAGATGCACTGCACAAGGTTGATTGCCTTGAAGAGGCTGCCATAGTAGGTGCTGTCTTGAAGGAGATGGCCAAGTCTGAGCATACAGTGAAATCTTGGTAGTCCCACTGGACTGTAGGCATATGAATGGATTTAGTGTCAACACTTTGATGAGCAGGGATGGGAAAACTAACTATGTAATGTTCCACTGGGTGTCCCTTGTGAGGTCAAGTGCTTGTTGGATGATGCAAATGTGGTTGTTGGAGCCACATGATTTGCCATGTCATGATGCGTATCAGAATTTGATGCCGCTATGGGCAATACATTTCAAGAGGGTGAAAGATGGCTCTTTTTCAGTTTGTGCGGATCACCACCAGCTAATGCATCATCAAATTGGTCATAAGTTGCCGTAGTTCATGGAAGTAAAAGAAGAAAAAGCACTCTCCAGGTAGTGTCGTCTTTTCTTTTAGTTTAGTTTGCAAAACAGCTAGTTTCATTGTGTTTGGACTTCTTTAGTTCTGTGCATGTTTTGATTAGAAGTTCTTATTGCAAAACAGAAGTTTTCCTTTGCTGCCCACTTGATTTTGGTTACCAACATTTCAATCTTCTCTATTTTTCTCTATCTCATTCTGTGAATGTGATTGCCTTTAGAGGTGAAACATGGAACATGGTTCTGATGCTAGCCAGCTTTTTGCTAGGATTGCTGCTCATATCCATCCCCCAATCTGCAGGTTTCTTGTCTTCAATGCTTATTTTGAGTTTTCAAGCTATAAATTATTGTTCGTTGGCTATTTGAGAGTTGAATTATGTGTTTGTTGTTTGTTCGTATGTGCTGGTTTATGCAGACTTTGTTTCTGTAGTGCTATCTTTTCTGAGTGTTGAAACTATTCTTAATGTGTATTTTGTGCAGGCAGTTAAATCGGAGATGTGTGCTTTGTGCTATGAATTGAGGATTGAGAGCCTTATTATTACATTATTTTCTGTTGGTGAAGATTTTACTGACTTATTAACTGGGATCTATTTTACTTTCAGGCTTTTGTCTGCCTCTTTAAATTTTATACTTGAAGGCCAGGGGTATGACAGGTGAGGAGTATCCACTTATCCGGCTTCTTGTTATTAGCAATTGTCATAGTATTTGATATTGAAATGGATTATTTATCTTGCATCTTATAAAGTACTAAATATTCATGCCCTGCAAATATTATATTTTTCCATTCCCCTTGCTAGGGTATAAATAATGAATTCCAATGCGTTCTCAAGCGCTTATAGTAGATTGAAGAGATCATTGAAGTTATTCATTACTTGACATTTTTCCTCACAATAAAAAAGCTACAGTTTGGTTGATTTCAGCTTATATTATTGTTAATTATTACGCTAAATGGAGTCTTGAACATGTTATAATTTCAACTGTCACGGATGCATGTTGGTGGACTTTTAATTATTTTCAATTTCTCCATCCCCTGATAATTTCTAGTTGCCTACCTAGTTGCATTTTTTGTTGCGAAAACATATCCAATGACACTTGTTAATGAGAGTTACAAAAATAGTTATCTGTTGGAATTGAACCTTGGATTATAATTATATATCAAAATCAATTTTAATTAAAACACATTTGTTTCATAGTTACGTTCTCCGTGTCCAACCGGGTTGCATAAAACTTCGCGCTTGAGGGAAACTTCAAAAATAGTGTCCATAGAAATGTTTGGAAGGATAGATAGGACACGATAATAAAAGGGTGAATTTAACATGAATTCCCTTTGGCTGGCTGCAAAGCCTTATTTTACAGACTAATGACTATTATAACTAATCCCTCAAAGATAGGGATTCATCTAATGACAATTCAAGTTCAAATTGTTATATTTGAACCAGTCAAACAAGCTCTAAATAACTTGACACCTAATAGTATCATTCATGCACTTTCTCCACACTCACCCTCAGAGTAGTTCTTCGTATCCCTCTTTGGCTAGGGCTTCAGTAAAAAGATCTGCTATTTGAGTCCTGGTCCTGACATGTCTCAAGCTGATCATCTTGTTTTTCACCATCTCACGAATGAAGTGACAATCCAACTCAATATGTTTGGTCCTCTTGCGGAACACCGGGTTATTTGCAATACAAATTGCAGATTTATTGTCACCTCACTTGCTCATAGGTTCTACATGAAATCTCGACTCCTCTTGTAGCATGTTCATCCATATAAGTTCCATTGCTCCCTTAGCCATAGCTCTATATTATGCTTCGGCGAAGATCTAGCAACAACCAATGTTTCTTGCTTTTCCACGTGACTGCGTTTCCTTTCAGGTAGATACAATATCCACTTGTTGAATTCCTGTCATAACATGATCTAGTCCAATCAGAATCTACATAAGCTTGTACTACAGTTGAATTCTCACCTTTATTCTTTGCATAAACAATCCCAGGGTTAGGATGCTTTACCCTCACCTTCCTCAAAACATCATCCCAATGAGGCCTCCGACGGACTTGCATGAATTGGCGTATCACACTCACAGCATAGGACAGATCTGGTCGTGTAACTGTTGTAAATCAACCTACTTGCTATCGTCCTATTCGTAGTTGGATCAGTTAAAACTTCCCTAACACCAGATTCTAACTTCAAGGAAGCTTCAAGTGGAGTGTACAAATTTAGCGTGCAAGAGATCCATATCAGTTAGCATACCCATCGCATATTTCCTTTAATTTAACAATATTTCATGCTCATTCCTTGACATTCAATGCCTAAGAAATATCGTAGGCTACCGAGATGTTTAATCTGCAGCTATGAGTGTTAATGTTTTTAGTTTCCTCAATTCTTTTCCTATCATTCCCGAGTATGATGTCATCTACATGTACCAGGATAATAACACATCCCCTTGTTGTCTTTTGAATGAATGCTGAATAGTCAGAAATCTGATCTCTGCAAGGATTGTGTCAAACTTTTCAAACCACGCACGAGGTGATTGCTTCAAATTATATATTGACCTCTTCAACTTGCACACTTAAGTACAATCCCCTCAACAACAAAAGCAGGTGGTTGCTGCATGTATACTTCTTGCAACTGTCCATGAAGGAAGACATTTTTCACGTCTAATTGATAGAGTAGCCAAACATTCTAGGTTTAAGAATAAGGCCAAGTTAGGATGGATAGGGGTGCTAATCGAGCGAGCGAGCCGAGCTTAACTTGTGTTGGAACTCGGCTCGAGATCGAACGAGTTTTTGAACATACATACTCGAGTTCGACTCGAATATCTTTAATGTGTTCGAACTCGACTAGTACTTGAATACACTTAAACTGTTTAATTTTTGCGAGTTCAAACTCGGCTCGTTTGTGAGCTCGAAAGCCAGCTATGATTAAAAGTCAAAAGTCTCTCACTTATTTTGAGGTCATCTATTTGAATACTTACCATCTCAACTATCTCACTTTTTTGTTATTATATATTGTGTGTGTGTGTAATATATATATATATATATAATATAATATAAAAATTATATTATTATATTATTTTATCGAGTTGAGTTCGAGTCGAGCCACGAGTCGAATTCGAGTCGAGTTCGAGTTATAACCGAGTAGAGTCGAGTCGAACATGACCTTGCTCAAGCTCGGCTCGTAAGATTCGAGTTATAACCGAGTCGAGTTTGAGCTCGAGTATTTAAATGTCGAGTTTTGAGTCGAGTCAAATTGAGCCGAACAGTAAATGCACACGAGCTGGCTCACTCAATTAGCAACCCTAGCGATGGAGAATCGTATAAGGAATTTCATTGTTCAACGTAGAAGATGACATCATATTAAGAAGATAGCAGGCTGTAAGCAATGCCTCCGGCCAATGGCCTTTAAATATTGAAATGGGTAACATTAGACACCTAGCAACTTCAAGCAAATGACGATGTTTCCCGTCGAAAACTCCATTTTGTTGTAATGTGCACGAGGTTTCATGAATTATGCCATTTTCTTGAAAGAAACACTTAAACAATGAGGATTTATACTCTAGGGCATTGTCTGATCTAAAAACTTTGATTGCAGATAAATATTGTGTTTTAACTAGATTTGCAAATGTTTGGAAGCATGTAAAAACTTCACTTCTATCTTTAATCAAGTACAACCAGCACATTCGACTATAGGCATCAATAAAGAGTAAATAATAATTGAATTTGCCAATATTTAGTATTGTAAGGGGACCCCATACATCAAAATGTACTGAGTCAAATGGTTTATTAGCTCTAGACAAAGTATATCTGGGAAAAGAGACACGGTGATGCATAGAGAGCTGAAATGCTTCACACTCTAAACTTGTCACAGACCCTAAGGAAGGAACTAACAACTTTAACTTATTCAACTTTAACTTGGATGACCTAACCTAATATGCCAATCTAATTTAATAGGAGAAGCAGTTGAAACCGAAGCTTGGAGTGATTTAGGTTGCTTTATTTGCAAGTAGTACAGTTTCATTCTATTTCCACCACATCCAATCACCCTCCTTGACACTACATCCTGTAAAACACAAGAAGTTGATGTGAATAACACATGACAATTTTGTGATGAGCAAAGTTTGTGGACAGAGAGTAAAGCTGGTTGGAAACGAAGGAACCAAGAGTACATCCTTTAGCATGAGGTCTTCAAAGAGTTGCACGGTACCTCTACCTTAAGCATATGATTTGCTACCATCAGCTAAACTAACATAAATAGGCCCAATAAAAGGAGAAAAAGTGGTAAAATGATGACAATCACTTGTCATATGGTCAAATGCCCCTGAATCCACAAGCCAAGAATAAATGGAACATGAGTTATTAGCTGATATACTTGCATTGATAAAGGAAGCTGATGGACTAGCAATTTCTTCATGAGTCATTTTAAGAAATTGCTTGAAATCTTCATGAGTGGGTCACAGTTGCTGCAACTGGTAATGGAGCATTTGCATTTAAAGTGGTAGGGAGCATTGGGGGAGAGATTATTGGAGGAGTTTGAGGGTTGTTTAGCCCATTCTGGTCTCTTATTCTTCAACCAACACTTATCTTCTGTATGGCCTGGAGTCTGACAGTGTTCACAGAACCTGTCATCCTTCCTATTACCAACTCTTCCTCCTCTTCCACCTCTTCCACCTCGACCTCTACCGCTCCCTCTTGAAGGGTTTGAAAATGGTCCTATGTTAGAAACCAAGGCAGTAGACTCCACATTCTCCTTTGGAATTTCGACTTCCACTGGGATTTTTGATGGCCTTGAGAATGTAGCGTTAAGATTTGGAAGGTTAGTCCCAGTGAGGTTTTGATTCTTGGCAGAGGTATAATGAGGACTAAGGCGAGATAAGAAAGACACAACCTTTATCTCCTCTTTTTGCTGCTGTCAAGACCGGTACAAATTAACTCTTCCTATTTAGCTTTCATTAAGTTATAATGCTCATTTAGAGTCTTAGTACCCTACTTTGTAAGAAATATGTCTTCACAAAACTCATAAATCCTTTCGATATTCTTCTGGAGACAATAAGTTTCTCTCATCGAATTCCATACAACATATGCAGTTGGTAACATCATAACATCACAACTAATGTTTGGTTCCATGATGTTCCAAAGCCAACTTCTAACTTGAGCATCCTCCTTTGCCCAAATAGAGCTCCTTGCATCGGGCCTGTCCCCTGGTCCTCAATGTATTTAATCTTCTCTTCGGATATCAAGAAAGCCATGATGGCAGTAGACCACTGGAGGCAGTTCTTTCCATATACCTTTGTAATAGTGATGGAAAAAGTATTAATTAGGTTAGCAACTGAGAGAGTATTATCAAGCTAAGAAGCAACAACCTCTCCCTTCGCCATAGATAAGGGTTGGAGTCAAACAAATTTAAGACTCAACAAGAAGAGCAGCAAGATAATAAGCAAGCTAAAAACAATTGTAGGTCCTCACAGATCTTATGCTCCGATACCATGTAAAAATACATCTAAAGATAGATAAAGCAAGATAATAAAAGGGTGAATTTAACGAATTCGCCATGGCTGCAAAGCCTTCTTTTATAGACTAATTATTGTTATAACTAATCCCTCAAGTAACTTGACACCTAACGGTATCATACGCTTAATTTCCCAACAGCGTCATTAACACATTGTATTCTAACTTTTTGCCTTCCGTTGAACAATGTATTGCCTTCGGACATACAACGTTCTGCCATTGACTAAATTATAAAAAGGTTTTCAGTAAAGGTATTTAGCGTCTAAAAATAGGCGCAAAACAATTTTCATGTGGACCAAGAAAACGAAATCCAGCTTCTTGGCCGTCACCACCAATCAACAGCAGCCAAAATAGGTTTACAAAATTTAACTAATCTCGTTTGTTCACCAAGGCATTAGCTCATTCCCTATCCGTTCAATTAACATAAGTAAAACTTTTGCCCATCGAAGAATTGAACGCCCCAAAAACATAATTCTCGATTGAAAAACAGGATATGTAGCAAGCACAACAAGTGTTCAAAAGTTGTTTTGAAATAAAAAGAAAAAGGCTACAACGAGAAGCAACACGAGTCCATCCAACTAGCGCTCAGCTTTCGCTCAGCATTCGCTGAAACCAATTAATTCCTGAAACGTACAAATGACGCCAAAGTAATTAGAATTTGTAAATCTGTAGGCAGTATGCAAGTTGCAAGAATTAAATTTAGGAGGAAAATAAATTGTTCTAAAGAATATAAGATAGAATCTTAGAAACAATTTACAGATACCAGAATCCAACATTTTAATTATAATCATTATTGAAAGTTTCAAAAAAACATTAATTAAATTAATAAGATGGATTAGTAAAAACAACACGAACAAGAACACAATGAAGTCAAAAAGAACATAACCATAAACTGAACATTTTTTTGTAAAGCAAACTAAGCATAGAGATACACGCACTTAGTAAGATCAAGAAGAGGAACATACCATGAAGGTAAAAAAGAGCCTCAAATGTTGCTTGGGTACATGAACACTCGAACACGATTTCCCTACAAGTATTACCGACCACAGTTCCATTCAAACTAGAGCCAGCACTAAATAGTAATTGAAGCATTAACACATTATTCGATCATACCATAGATTTCGGTGGCAAATTAGACTTGAATTTGGCACGAACAACCCCGCTGTTCCCATGAGGCCTTGCAACTTTGCCCCAAATGCAACGGTAATGGGAGCCATTTTGCTTAACCTTTGCCTTGTAAATGTATGCCATCCTCTTACCCAGATACCATGCTACCTCTTCCTTGGTGTTCACACCCTCAATTTGTATCAATGATGTGTTTGGATACTGGTTGGACTTGGACCTAACAAATCAAACTAGCATAAATCATACGATACATAATAACAATAAACTCTTCACATGCACCATCAGGGTAAAAAAACGAAATTAATGCAAAGTAAATATAAAAGATGAAAAACAAACGACAAAATCTAAAAGCAAGTCTCAATAGCATATAAGTTCTCCAAATAAAAAAAGCTACCTCTCTTTCATGATCAATCAAACATTCTCAACTATCAAAATTGAGTTGGTTTTCGTTGAACAAATGCTATACTTTTCATCCCAATTAAATTACATGGAAGATAATATGCCATCCACCCAATCGACATTGAGCTAACTAATCCAAGCTTAAATAAATGACATGATCCATTAAAAAAACATAACAAGATGCCTATCAATAAATACAAAAGATTCAACAACAGCAAGAAAGCAAGCCTAACCAGCACATTGAAAAACCAAATTTTGTTTAAAAAAACCTCTTTTATAGTTAATCAACCATCCCCAAATGCTACAAAAATGGGAATTTTAGCCAATTCGCACAAATGCTACGCTTTTCATCTCAAATCGAATTGGAGGAATAAACAGTACAGATTAAACTCAGTTGCGCCAACATCGTATATCATGCACCTAAACAAACCATGTTCATAAATCAATCCACCAAAAAATCAAGAACCAAAAAGAAAAAAGCCCATACCTTTTGTAGCCCAAGATGGTGCCGCGAACGTAGAGACGAACCCTCTCTCCCTGTCGGCCCTTCATCTTCTCCGGCGAATAGTCGGCGGCGGAGCAGCGACGGCGGCGAGCGCTGTAAAAACCCTAAAATCTTTGTAGCGGGCAAGCGGGTAGCCCACGAATAAATGACCACCTTGTCTTCGTTAATTACATTCGTGCCACTCGTGGGCCTACATCTGGCCTGGGCTTTCCGATGGGCCTTCTATCGAATGGGGAGTTTGAGTTTTGTCATTTGACTTCGATACCTTCCTTCGTAATCGAGATTAAGTCATTTTCGAACCCCTTAAAATTAATATTTGTCAATATTTTTAAATTTACATTAAAACTTAATTATAAGAGTTCTTTCCTCCCCCAAAAAAGGGAATTTTTTTATATTATTAGATGGTGGAAAATCAAGCATAATTAACCAATTATAATGATAAAATTAGTTTCATGAAAGTTCACTGTACAGTGGCAACTAATTATTAAGAGAATTATTTTATATAAAAAACTAGCAACGACGAAGGCAGCAAGTGACACGTGCAGGCGGCCCCAAATCTTGCCTGAAAACGCATTCGGCCGTAAGGATAGATCTGATGGGAGGTGGTAGACCACTAATGCCAACCTTGGCGTGTGACAATTTAGAGTTAATAAGAATGTAGTTTTCTCGCTACAATAAATTTTAATTTTACTAGTAAATGTGTTTATTTTTTAACCATTTGATATATTAAAAATATTTCTTTACTTCTCGAGTAAAAGGATAAATTGTTTTACTCTTTTTTAAAAAATAGAAAATTGCCACTAACGTAAGAAAATCATGTTTATTTTATGGAAAAATTATATGAAATACATGTTTAATTTGAACTTTTTTAATAAATTTTACAAAATAATATTTATATATATTAAATGGCAGGGTATATAAATAAGAGGTTGATAAAATTTTATATTTTTTTGTATCATTATTACTTATTTTAAATTTTCAAAAATACATTGATAATAAATATTTTGAAATTAATTATTATTATTATAATTATTTTAATAATTAAGGTAAAATAATTTAAAATATTAAATTGTGTTAAAATTTTATAATTACTCTTATTTTTTACTGTTTTATTTATTTATTTATTTTAAATCGCCAAAATAAAAAGTATATAAGTAGTATGAGCACGTCGCGATACGAAGTGCGTTGAGTTCTAAGCCGTCGACATAAAAATCTAAGGCTGACGTTAAACAACCCGGCAAAGTGTACTGCTTCTGTTGCCCATCATCTTCTTCCTCCTGTCTCTGAGACCTGTGATGTTTTGACCCTGTCAACTCCTCTCCAAACTATAAAGCTTCCACCTTTACAGAGATTTTTTGGCTTTCTACATATTGCACGGGCCTTCAATTGCTGGAGTTGAGTAGCAAACAGCTCTCCGGTGAGATTTCGATGGAGCTCTGTAGCATCCAATCTTTGGATATCACTCTCAATCTTAGTAGAAAGCCATTGACAGGCCGATATTGACACAGATCGCCAACGTCAACAAGCTCTTATTTTGGACATTTCTTACAATGGGTTCACCGGGAACCTCACTCCACTGGTCAGGCTAGACAATCTTGTCGCGTTGCACGTCTCCTACAACAATTTCACCGGCAGTCTCCCCTCACCCAGCTTTTCCGACAGCTCTCGGTGACAGAGCTGGCCGGGAACAGTGGATTGTGTCACTCCTCGGGGAAGCGCTTCTGCTTTGCCGATGTCGCAGCGGAGGCTCGGCATGGTGCCAGGAAGAGGTCTCATAAGTTGAAGCTCGCCATTGCGCTACTGATCACGGCAACGGTGGCGATGGTGTTTGGGATCGTGGCCATCATCCGAGGCCGCGGGTACCGCAGCTCCGATTCTTGGGTTGTCTATTTCTTATAAATACATGAAATTATAATCTTATTTTGAATAAAAAATAAATTTTTTTAATAAAACGCTTTTCGCGTTAGGAGAGCGATAAAACCACAACGGACGTGGAAAAGGACTACGGGGGTGTAAGGGAAAATTACGTAAACTTGAAAAGATATGAATATTTTGTTAAAATTTACTTGTGATCATCCATAGTAATTTTGTCAAGTTTTTAATTAATGATATTTTTATATTCACTTTATTTATAATTAATACTATTTGTGTAAAAATAAAATTAAATTCGTATTATAAGAATTTATTCTCTTGATGGATATTTTCTATATTAAATTGTGATACAGTGAATTTGATCCGATCACTGTGATTTTTCCTCAGATTTAGGGTTTTTCACGTAAATGGTATTGTCTATATTAGTTGGTATATCTTTTCATGTTGGTGTGTCTATTTTAATTAGTACTTGTCATTTATTATGTATCGAAATGAGGATTTAGGTGTTTGGTTAATTCTAACAAGTGATACTGTGCTTAGTTGTAGCTAATTTAAAGTTGTGAATATTTTTTGCCCACTAGGTATTTGACGAAAATTTTAAAAGTCTAATTGGTGTGTTTGTGATTTATATTTTAATAAGATGGGTAATGAGAAATATAGTAAGATAATATCTCTAAGAACCGAGCAACTGACACTATTAGAAAGGAAAATGATTAATCATCTATATTTTAGAGATTTGTATGAACCTATCACTAATCAGAATGAATGATAAAGATTGGAATAAATTAGATAGGAAAATTATGGTCTGTTTGAGATAATGGCTAGATTAAATTATGTATCATCATGTTTCTGAATTAATATCCTCAAAAGTTATTTAGGATAAATTCTAAAAAGTTTACGAGAGGAATTAGTGAACTTGAGATATAAATATGAAAGTGATATAAATGAGCATCTGAATGAAATGAAGAGTATTATTACTCAACTTATCAGGATGAAGATGATTTTAGATAAGGAATGACAAGTTATCGTGGTCTTCAACGCATTGCCTGAGAGTTAGGAGATATTGGTGATCTCTTTGAGCAATGTTACTTTGGATGGAAAACTTATACTATACATGGTAAGAAGTAGTTTACTAAATGAGAAGGTGAGAAGAAAATCTCTACCAATTTCTATGGTCTTATACATTAGTATCAGAAGAAACAAGCGGTAGATTAAGAAACAAGGACGACAAAATAGACAAGAGTCGAGAAAGGACAGGAATCATAATGATACATAATTTCATCTACCCATTATTCACGAGTGAATTTATTATAAAATTCAAAATGGACAAGAGTCGAGAAAGGACATGGAAACATGATGATACAAACATGAATGAAGTTCTATATTACACTTGACTCACTGTGACTAGAGTATAGACCACAGTTCCATACAAATACTCGTGACTAAAGTCAAGTTTTTAAAAAGTATTGTTGAAATTTAAGAAAGACTTCAAAAATAAGGATAACAAGGATTAAAGAGAAAATGATACTAATGTTGTACACGATGACTTAGTAGTTCTTTTCTGATTGTGGAAATGATTATTTGACACCCAACTATGATGTTAGTTGGGTAATTAATTCGTAAGCATCATTTCATACAATTTGAAGCAAAAATTTCTTTATTCTCTATAAACCTTTAGATTTGAATATAGTAAAAATGAAAAATAGTGATACTTTCAAAATTGTGTAACTTAGAGATGCGTATATAATGATAAACATGAGTTACAAATTAGTACTTAAAAACATCAAATATATTTCAAATTTGAGGATGAGTTTATTTTTAATAAGGCCATTGGTGGCGTCTCCTGTGTATGATGAAACATTAGTTTTTAACACTTAACATCAATTGGTTCTTTCTTGCAGGGGTGAGAATAAGCTGTGTGGTGCCTTGATAAGTTAGAGAAGTTAAGGTAGCTTTACTCAGTTTAATTTAGACAGATAGGCTTAGGCTTAACTTTAACTTTGGATTAGCTTTTATTATTAAGTGGCTTAGCCCATCGACCAAGCTTGATGAATGTTTAAGACAATTATTACAGTTTGAGAACAAGTCTCCTCCTGCTTGTTTACCAGTCAAAACTGCTACAAGCTGTGCTGTAGAAAGCTTCAAAATTATTATCTATGTAATAAGAACTGCACAAGCAGCAAAGATGAGTCTATCAGTCATCTGACTATTCAAAGTCAGTTTTCGTTTTTCTAAACAACTTTTAGCGGTTTCTGCTCTTTTATTATTGTTATTCTAGAATAGAAAAAGATGAGAAACGCGCATGGATGAGAAAATTGTTGCGTGTAGAAGATGGCTTTCAGTCGATAGAGACGACCGCCGCAGCCCTTCTGCTGTGATTGTCTCAATGAAAGTTCAATGCATGACTTTGGCCTCTAATTCTTTGAATCTTCCAACCATTCATGCTTTTGCTATATACAGAAAGCCAAACGTTGACATGTAACATGAAAGAACATTTCTGATCAGTACGTGCCAATGGCTTCTCTCTTCTCCATCCTTCTCTGCCTCTTGCTCTTGCCTTTGCTAACCTCAGCCCAGTCTCCCTATCGGAACATAACTCTGGGCTCCTCCATCTCTACCGTAGACGGGAACCGATCATGGGTCTCCCTGGGGACTTTGCCTTCGGAT
>JAURVB010003900.1:0-7500 GCA_033002965.1 Piper betle
ATAGCTCCATTACTGGGTATATGGTGGCCCGATATATTAAACTTGACTTAATAAGCTTTGCAAAAGGCATTTCTTGCCATCAGCAGCACCCACTAATCTCTTAGTCCGCCGCTTCATCTAGATGTTAATGTCATCCAACTAGTAATGTTTTCCAATGTAACAAAACCAGGAGAATATTCACTATTGGGATATCACAGCATTAAATAGTTGGCAAGAGGAACAACCACCAACAAAAGCAATGTTGATGCAAAAAATTTCACAATATAACTAAGTTATTAAGAAAAAATAGCAAATTGGCAGCTCAGGATTAACTACAGAGAAATATTAAAAAAGTTCATAATCAAAACACAGAGACAGTAAAATGCAAGCGCACCTGAAATCACTACTAGTTGGAATGAGTGGAGAAACTTCCGGCTCCGCATCAGACCTTTCCTTCCTCTTACCTTTATAAGAAAAAAAAATCAATCATGCACTCCTCATTCCTCTTGCTAAAACACCAAGTCACGGCTCCATAAAAAAATATCAAACTTTCCATATAGAAAAAATTGAATTTTTACCCAGAACGAAATCAGGGCTCACCTTGTCAGAACCTTCTGGCCGAGCGTTTGGCCGCCGGATATTCAATTTCTGCAAGGTACAAGAAAAGTCAATGGCGTTCAAGTCGAGCTTCACATTGAGAGAAAAAAGAAAAAGACAGAAAAGAGAAAGACTCAAACCTTCTGGAGCTCCGTACACTTTGCGATCATTGGCTTGGCCTTCGCTTGTGCAGCACTCGCCACTCCCTCGACTGCGACGGCGGCGCTTCTCCGGCCACTACCCACAGCGGCCGGAGATCGAAGGTCATGGGCTTTCACAACCCTGTGAATGGAAATAGGCCCAACAAAATTTTGATTGAGGTCCAGTCCAGTAAAATATCGATTTTGACTCGCGCTCAAATTTAAATGGAGCGAGTCCAAACCCTTATATTTTATTAGTTCAAATTCGGAAATACATTCGGTGTGCGTGTGTGTATATATATATATATATATATATAGATAATATATATATATATACATATATTTGTTTGCCCAAGATTTTTACTTATATAATTATGTGAATAGTACTTATTTTCAGAGAAAAAATTACGGTAATTTTAAGATTCAAAGAAGAAGATAATAATAAGGTGTGGATTTTTGGGGCTTGAAGTAAGGAACTAAAAATAGTTAGGCAAGTGAGGATTAAATGATTGTAATCAGAAACTGTAGTCAATGGCCGCAATTAGAAATGGTAGCTAGAGCCGCGATTTCAATAGCTGCGTCAAAAATGCCTATACAAACTCAATTCGTTATTGCAGGATAAGGCTGTTGAAACAAAAAAATAGTGAAGAAAAACGAGAATTACTTTCTTTTTTTTTCAAATTTCTATTTCTGGACAAAAAATATTTCTTTCTTTTTTCCTGCGCCCCTTGCATCAAAATAACAGATAAAACAAATTATATGATTCAAACTCAAACCTATTTGAATGTAGCGGACAACAGCGGAGCTCGAGAATTGATGTGTATTCGAATCTTAGGAGCTAGTAATCGGCGATATGCTAATATTGGTGATATTATTGTTGCTGTAATCAAAGAAGCGGTGCCAAATATGCCTCTAGAAAGATCCGAAGTAATTCGGGCTGTGATTGTACGTACATGTAAAGAACTTAAACGTGACAACGGTATGATAATACGATATGATGACAACGCAGCAGTTGTCATTGATCAAGAAGGAAATCCAAAAGGAACCCGAGTTTTTGGAGCGATCGCTCAGGAATTGAGACAATTGAATTTTACTAAGATAGTTTCATTAGCTCCTGAGGTATTATAAATACTAGTCGATGAGATCATGATATATAATCAAGTAGGATATCTAAAATGGATCAATTATGGAAATGATGTCTCATGCATATCCCCTTCTCACGCGTACCCCTTCACTTTTCCCTTATTTATTCTTTCTTTATTCATTCTTTAAAAATTCTTTAAAAAATAATCAAAAGGGAATAAAAAAAAGAAAACATGTTGATTATATTTTAAATAAGAGGCAATAATAATTCTAGTTTGTCATGGGTAGGGACACTATTGCTGATATAATAACTTCGATAAGAAATGCTCATATGGATAAAAAAGGAACGGTTCGAATAGCATCTACAAATATGACCGAAAACATAGTTAGAATACTTTTACGAGAGGGCTTTATTGAAAACGTTAGGAAACATCGAGAAAATCGGAAAAATTTCTTGGTTTCAACCCTACGACATAGAAGGAATAGGAAAGGAACATCTAGAACTATTTTAAATTTAAAGCGTATCAGCCGGCCGGGTTTACGAATCTATTCCAACTATCAAAAAATACCTAGAATTTTAGGCGGAATGGGAATTGTCATTCTTTCTACGTCTCGAGGGATAATGACAGATCGTGAAGCTCGGCTAGAAGGCATTGGAGGAGAAATTTTGTGTTATATATGGTAATCCCTCTGCTCAGGTGTCTGAATTGGATCCGCAACTTCCGATTTCTGAAAAGGGAAGAAGGGCTAGTTGTCTAATATTACCCCTCCTCCATTAGTTGATACTTCAAGGAGGTTGCCTGGAATGAAAGAACAAAAATTGATTCATGAAGGTTTAATTACTGAATCACTTCCCAATGGTATGTTCCGGGTTCGTTTAGATAATGAGGATTTAATCCTAGGTTATGTTTCAGGGAGAATCCGGCGCAGTTTTATACGGATACTGCCAGGGGATAGAGTCAAAATCGAAGTAAGTCGTTATGATTCAACCAGAGGACGTATAATTTATAGACTTCGCAACAAAGATTCGAACGATTAGGCACCCTTTTAAATATTTCTTTCGTGGGCGTGGGGATCCGATTCGAGTTCCAAATTTCAAGAGACTTATTTTCTTCCAAAGAATCGATTCGGAATTAAGGTAAGGAAAAAAATATGAAAATAAGAGCCTCCGTTCGTAAAATTTGTGAAAAATGTCGTTTGATTCGTAGACGTGGACGAATTTTAGTAATTTGTTCCAACCCGAGACATAAACAGAGACAAGGATAATCTTTCTAAAAGGGACTCTTCAAGGAATCCGATGTACAAATACAAATAAAGTATTTGCTTTAATATGAAATGGATATATCCGTATATTTCTGACTCATACTTAACAAGTTAAGATGAAATATATATATATATAATATATATATATATATATATTTATATAGGATTTAATGTTTCTGGCTGACCAGGCAACTTGCCTGTGCTTGAGTTTGATACCGGTCGTTGGATTGTATCCAATGGCCGGAAAAATCTCCCGGGCAGACACCCATCTTCACCAGTAGCCGGGAGTTTCTTCCCCCTTCTTTGCATCGACGGGATGAAGGGGCTCGGAGGTCGATCACAGGCGGTCAGTGGCAGAGGCTGGTAGAGGCAGGAGGTGGTGAGCGGAGTCGGGTAGAGCTAAGCAGACGCGGGCGGAGGTGGGTGGGGCTGTGCCCTCTCCCCACCATCCCCGGCCCTCATCAACAAGTCAGGCAGAGAGATATGAGCCGTCGTCGCCTGTAGTGTAGAACCCATGACTCGAGTTAGAGTTTTACGGGAGCAAACCAGTCGGTTCGAGTCGAGTCAGCTTCATGGACCGCGAGCTGAGTTGAGGCCAGCTGTGAGTTATGAGCGATGAGGGTCATGTATGCTCAAGTATACGATGATAACGTCAAAAAGATGATGAAAAATGGGTTATCAAGTATATGGAGGTATGCAGTATTGATTGTTATTTTATTTGATCGTAGAATATTTTTAGGGTCGAATGACGAATTAGGATGCGATATAGGGAGTTTGGGTGGGTTATTAGTTATAGAACATATCATTTGGATGTTTCTGTGTTCGTCTGATTTTACGGGATTTTCCCCATATTTTTCTAGATTTTTTTTAGAATTTATTGCGAACTAGTTATTATTTTAACTCGAGTAGGAATCGAGTCAATACTTATTTACGAGTTTGCCATTGAGGGTATTTTTCTCCCTCTCGACACCTAGCCTCCCAAAACCCTCGCCGCCTTGTGCTCGTCGCCGTTGCCGTTCGACGCCGCACTGCCGCCGATCAACGCCGCCCCGCTCTTCCGTGCCGCCACTACCCACCCCGGCCACCGTCTCGCCGCCACGACGCCGGAATCGCCCCACAAGCCGCGACGCCCTCCCTCGTCGATTCGCTGCCATCCGGGCCGTGCCGCCGCCGCTGTGACCCCGACGACCACCCCCTCGCCATCGCCGACGTTTCCCCCATCATCCCGACCGCCGTCGAGGCCGGCCGTAGCCCCGATCGGAGCACGCCGCCGCCGTCACCCGTTTTTGACGCCGTCGCCGACAGCCATCGCCACCCCGGCTACCCTGTTTGACACCACCATTGGACCAAGCTCGTCGAGCTGGTGCCGATAGACCCCCTGATTGCCCCGTCCCGAAACATCACCGGAAAACCGCCGGAATCCGCCGGAAAACTGCCGACACTCGCCGGAAAACCGCCAGAAAATTGGATTCGTGGGAAATTTGCCGGATCATCCGCCGAACGCACCCGGTCCAATCTGATCGGACTTCGGACGCCGCTAGGTGCCGAATTCGAGTTTCGAGCCACGAAACGGAAACCCTAGCCGTCGCCGATTTTCGACGACGCGAGGTATAATTTATTTTAACTTAATTATTTGAAAGTATTGATTATTAGAATTGCATGCTAGGATTGGTGAATTGTGTGTTATAATAATATATATAAATGTAGATTTGATTAAGGATAAAATATGAAATTTGTTTGATTGAGTGGTGTTAAAAATGGAGGCTAAGAAACTAATTAGGGTAACTAGGTAATGATCATGATCTAATGCAAACTAGCCTAAGTAGACTTGCTAGAATTGATATAGGTTGATGTGTGTTGATTGATGCGTGATTGTGTTGATTGTGTGTGCATGCTATAGGATGTGTGATTCATCATGCGGGCGTTAGTTTTTAGCTTGATTGTGTAGGTACGGTGTAGGAGCTCGCCGCCTAGGCGCGTGGACCCGTTTGGAGCTTCTACCAGGTCCGTTTAGGACTCGTTCTCTGTTTTTACGCTACTCTATTGTGTATTTGATTTATCATGTGCAGGACGAGTTAAGTGGCATTTTATCGGATCCCACTTAACTCGGGCCATTTAGCCAACGGTTCTTTTTCGGATTAATAACCCTCGAGGATGAGATCCCTCGAGTTTGTTTTCGAACTTCAGATCCAGCTCACGATGCCTTCGGGCCTATTGTATAAATCCCAACCCAGGCCTATATATATATAGTTTTCGCGTTTTCGGTGAGAGATGGAATGAGGGTTACTGACGGCCACGCCTTCAGATAGGGCGTGTGCTCGGAAGAGCGGGCTCTGGAGCTGGGGAGAACCCACTTCGTTCCCGAAGGATCCGGACAACTCCACCTTTGAGTTCCTCAAACCCGGAGAAGTGTGGAGGTTTACGGGTACTGCAATGCAGCGCATGTCTAGACTTGTGGTTCAAAGGGCACTAAAGGCGACTGCCTGAGAGTGCTCGGCCTTCGTGCTCAAGGCCAGGAGTAATATGGAAGGTGCAGAGGGCGAAAAGGAATGAGATTTGATGCGAGAAGCGATAGAGAAATGGCCAACGTATGAGAATGAGAAAGAAAGGGGGACGCTGTCGACTCGAGGGCGACGGCCCGATAGCGACGGCTCCCATATGTGCCCTGATGAGAGTTCTTGAGGAAGTATATGGTTTTCATTCAACAGGAGAGTTTGCTCTCCTGTGCCAGATTGATATTAGTTATTTTCTGGGCCGGTAACACTCGTTACTGACGGTTTTTCTATATATATGTAGGTGAGGAATGCGAGCGATGAAAGCTGTCGGGACTGCGGAGGAGCAGCACGGAACCGCGCACACATGTACCTGCCGCGTGTAATGTATAATGATGGTTGTTTAATGCTGTGTGAATGATTATTAGAATGTTTTTGTCTTGATGAATTGCCTGTTATGAAATGAACGGATAGATGTGAATGAGCAGGGAGCCTTGGAGTTCAGACTCGGCTCAAGTGAAAACGAATGAGATAGTGATTGAATGCCATGGTAGATTGTTATGTTTTATCGTATTTTGATAAAATATTTATATACCCTTGTTGTGGACAGGTTGGCCCCTATTGCACTTTTAGGGGAAACTTTGTCCGTTTTTTCGTAGTAGTATATATTTTCTTTTGGTTTCTCATTTATTGTTTTGTCTTGTCTTTGCTTGCACGTCATGACATGCATGTAGGACTCCGTTAGAATCCAATTGTTCCCATTCATGCATTTCATATTTGCATCTCCATCTTGAGACGCCGAGGGTAGATCCGGGTCGGCTTAACCGAATCTAGTAGATTAGCGAACGGTTCGGTCGCCGGTGACATTTCCGGGTCGGTTCACGGGTGAGCCGAAACGGGGTGTTACATGTAGTGTACGCCGTCGTCCCCAACCCCGCCATCGTCAAAAACCCTGCCATTTGCTGGGTTGAAGTTGCCGGCAGGAAACAGAGGAAGCCCCAAATGGAGAATTGTGGTCGGCTGACGTCACAAAAGTTGCAACTTTGATCGAGGCGATGGCATCATTAGATTTGCCGTCAACTGTCGCCTCACTGGACTCCCAAGCCGACTCCTCCCGTCTTCATCCTTTCGGCAGCCGTCTCCTCACCGGCGACCACCGGTGAGGTTGTCAGAGGTGGGTGGCGCAGCGTAGGGGGGAAGGCATGGGCGATGGCAATTTCGTAATAAAACTTGACTCGGTCCCGACTCATGTCAATATTACGAAATAAATTTTAAAAAATTAAATTAAGTAATTTCTGTAATAAAAATATGACTCGCTTTTTGACTTGAGTCAATATTAAGAAATAAATTTAAAAAATAAAATAAAATAATTTCATAATAAAAACTTGAGTCGCTCTCGACTTGAGTCCATATTATGAAATAAATTTTAAAAAATAAAAATAATTTCGTAATAAATAATTAACTTGCTCCTAACATTGGTCAACATTACGAAATTCATCTCGAAAATTTGAAAAAATAAAGTAAAATACCATAAAATAAAATAAACCATTAAAACTTGTTTAATTTATTTTATGGTATTTTATTGTATTTTTTATATTTTTTGGGATGTATTTCATAATATTGGTTTAAGTAGGAGCGACGTCAAGTTTTTATTACAAAATTGCCATTGTTTTATTTTTCTTCACCAACCATGTTTTCTCCCCCGCAGACTGATGGTAATTTTGCAATAAAAACTTGACTCACTCCCAACTTAAGTTAATATTACAAAATATATCTTAAAAATATTAAAAATACAGTAAAATACCATAAAACAAAATAATCAAGTTCTAACTCGAATAACATGTTAGGTTTAGGTTTAGAGCATGTTATTCCAGTTAGAACTCGATTATTTTATTTTATAATATTTTATTATATATTTTTATATTTTTCGGGATATATTTTATAAT
>JAURVB010003900.1:12500-59244 GCA_033002965.1 Piper betle
CATTGATGGCATTACCCTAGTTTTGCTGCCTCAGCCTTGCCCAAAAGCTGCCCCTCACCGGAGTTGTTTGAAGTTTGGTTGCTGCCCAAATCATTTCATCAACTCTTGATGCCGCCAAGGAGCCTCACGCCAACACCGCTTGGAAGTAAGAAAGCTTGCACCTGCTAGAGCCCGTCATGGAGGCCTGCCTCGCTAAGTAGGTGTTCTGCTATTGTCCACCAAGGAAAGGCGTTGTTGCCACATCTTGCTGTCGGAGAGCCGGAGTTGTTGCCAATGCTCGAAGATCCTCACCTTACCGCAACAAATCTATTTGAAGGGGTATTTTCTTCTTTTTTTTGCAGATAAAAAAAGGAAGAAGCCAAGTGTTGCTATCATCTAGACCTGCTGCCAACAAGAGTCCCTTGGCCGGAGCTTGTTGCTGCCAAAGTGTGTTGCTGTGGAGGAGAACGACCACCTTGTTGCCGGACCACCTGAGAAGAGAGACCCTTCCCTGTCGCTGTGAAGGCACCGAAGAAAGGATCTGCTGTTTAGCCATGTAGTGTTGCCATTGGTGAAGTCTAGAGGAGGAGAAAAGCTGCCACCGAGTAAGTGTGCTTGCCGAGGAGGGATGCCCAGACCTTGCTATTTTGGATTATTTATGCTGCTTCACCAAGAAACAGAGTCCATGAAGTTCTACTGTCAAAGTTGAGGAGCGGGTTAGTTGTCGTTGCACATCTTTGCCACTTGACGAAGGAAAGAGACATGGTTGCTCTTGGAGATTCTTGTTAGGGTTGCCGCATCAAAGAACAGGTTGCCACATCAGTAGAACTGTGTAGTGCCCTATTGTGTCATTACTCTGTTTCGCTACCAAACTTAAAGGTTTGCTACTGTTGAAGTTGTCGCCTTTCGGACCTCGTCCTACTTGCGGTGACGCTATTTTGCCAAAAGCCTCATGAAGCTTTGAAGATGCATTCTGCCAAACTACGGGGTTTGTATTGCCGCCAGATAGGAAGTTTTCCATGAAGTTGCTGCATACCCTGCTGCTATTAGAGCAGTTCATAAGACTGCCACTAGCTAAGGTTTGGAGTTGAGGATCAAAAGTTGCCGAGTAGGGGATTATTGTGCTATTGTTTTGTCAAAGAAGGCAATCATCCCGGAACTTTGCTAGGTAGAAGGGAAATCGCTGCCGTGGAGAAAGAATTGCTGCAGAGCATCAAGAAAGGCAGAAAACAGAGGAGATCAAAGCAGAAAACTATAGCAGACAGCTGATTTTGCGGCAATTTTCTGACCAACACACAGGGCTTTCCCAACCCCAAAGTAGTTACCGGTACGAAGTTGGAAAAGTAATCTACAAATCCAAATTGAGTCCCGCCGAAGTTCGTCACCAAAGTAGTCGGAATTCTACCAACAATTTGCTGATCAAAGACGGGAGAAATTTGCGACTTTGTTTTGATCAACGCCGGTCGTTCCCAGCCCCTCCGTGGTGTCCAACATGAAACCGGTGAAGTAATAAAGAAACCAAAGTCGAGAGATCTTCTTAAAGGTGCCCCAAGTTGCCGGAAAATCACCCAAAAAAGCTTCCCTGAGTAGGGTAGCAGTAGAAAACAGGGGAAAACCGCCGCAAAAAGCTGATTTTGCGGCTGTTTTCCAATCAACATAGGCCTTTGCGGCCGTTTTCCAACCAACATAGGCCTTTGCGGCCGTTTTCCAACCAACATAGGCCTTTGCGGCTGTTTTCCAACCAACATAGGCCATCCCCAGCCCTGCCGTGGTGTTCAATATAAAGCCAGTGAAGTGATCTACAAACCCAAGTTGAGTCCGTTGGAATTCATTTGTTATAGGACAAGTGTGCCCAAGACACTGGAAGAAGGAAACAGAGTGAAGGAGAAAAGACCAGGAAGAGAAGCAGATCTGTCTTACCCGCTTGCACACTTATTATTGATATTGTCCACCACTTGTTGAACTGAATACCAAAATCGAACAAGCTATTTGTCCACTAACCAAGCTTGTTACTGGATATCCACATTGATGATCGTTTGCACGACTAACCTTTCACACTTGATCATGTCCATAAGTGTTGTTCGTAACCTGGCATTTACTCGCCCAGCTCAAATGTTAGACCAATCCAGACAAGGTCATTTGTAGACTAGGCTTGATTCAATTTGGATCAACCTAAGGATTTATTTTAAGGATAATTGAGTCATATATGCTAAATTAAATTCTTCATCAAAGCATTGCAAGGGATAAATTATGTATGGAGTCAATTAAAATGACAAAATTCTACTATGATTTGTAATTTGTGAAAGAATTAAAGACGGGTGGATTGTGAGTACCAATCTTATCATAGACTGACTTAGGGATTCAAATTGAACCCTAAAGAACCACGTAAAAATTTCTTGTGTTTACAATATTTTCTATTTCCATCGCCCATTTCTTTGCGCGGCAAGAACACCTCGGTCCCACCAAACCCTCAATCCTAGATCAAAAAAATGCAATCCTCGGGGGTGGACGATCCCATGCCCGAACAATATTACATCATCATCCTAGTTTAACGACATGATATCACGAAAGAAAGAGAAACACCGTGATATATTATTTAGCTTTAGTCATTTTATTTTTAAGATCATAAATTCACATGGTCTCTTTTTCATGAGATTTCTTCATGGTATAGGATTTTTTGAAATCAGTTTAAGTATGACGTTCTTTTATCATCTTGCAAACTATTTATTCATTGATTGCTTTTAAAAAAAACCCATGTTTAACTATTTTTAATTATTTTTGTTATTGCATATTAAAATTTTAATGAGTTTTGATATTTCTCTCATTAAATTTATGAAATTTATTCTTACTAAAGTTAAATAATGCTTTTCTTTGTATATTAATAATATTATATTATTTTTAGTCATGTCTACAATTTTCTTATCATAATTTTGGATTTTCTTATCATCTTGGCAATCCATAAACAATCTATTTTTCAAAAAAAAATTGCTTCTTTAGCTAATTATTATTATTTTGCTCTTAAAGATTTTCCTTTCCAAATTTATAAGATTTGTTCTTATTGAAATTAAAAGAACTTTTTCTTTTATTTTTTGTGTATTTTTATTATTAATTTTTTTTTTAACCATGTCTGCCAATATTTTTTATTTTATTATTTTCATTTTTGTATTATTTTAAAACTCAATAACTATCATTTTAAAATACTTTTTTATGAGTTTCGTTGTCTAATATTTTTTTCGTTTTTTCATTTCTCTCTATTGATTATTGTACCCCACATTGCACAGGTATTTTGGCTAGTTTAATATAAGGGTAGAGTTTGAATTTTTTTTTACATGTATATGCCTGGGCTGAGCCTTCAGACCAAAGTATCGAATTACTGAAAAATGTGGTTTGGTTCACGGAATTTGTAGTTGATCTGATCTGGCCAACAAACTAAAATCAACTATAACAATTTCCATGGATAATTTGGCTCCCAAGTTTTTTATGAAAAGTTATTTTAAAATTTTATTTTATCATCTAATTAAAATTACACTATTTTTTATCTAATATAATCACATAACAAAATACTTTAAACGTTTGTATCATATCAAATATTCTAAAACTAAACAAAAAAATCTAATAATTTCATAATGATCAGCATGAAGGCATGGTTTATAGAGGTTTTTTTTTTCGAAGTATAGTTTTAGGTTCGACTCAAACAATATATGGACTTCGTCTTTAGCCTTCACCGAAACAAAATTATTTTAAAACCATATAATGAAAATCGGTTATGTCCGCCAATTTTCAGTTTTCACCTAACTATGCTCCACCTTATGTGTGCCCCAGAAATCATTAATTTGACCCATGTGTCTACACTTTTGTCGCAATACGAGTTTAATTGAACAAAATTTATTATTTTTCTAGGAGACGTTTGAGTAAATAGTTAAACTATCTAACAGGCGTTTTGTTAGAGTGGAAAATTTTATATGTAATTTCTAGAAATTTTGTCATTCCTTTTGATTCATTAAAATTATAAAAAATGATTGAGCTAATAAAATTAGGTCGGGAAGGGAGGACAACAAACTGGATGAGCGTTAGAACAATAAATAGGGCTGATTTTTTTATTTGTAAAAATTTGCTAAACTTTTTAGAAATATCATTTATCATTTTATATTTTATAAATCTTCTGTCAAACATAATTTTTATCCTTGTTACTTTATATTTTAGTAATAAAAAATCTCAAAACAATGAAATAAACTACTTATAAATTAAGAAAAAAAAATCATCTACTTGTATCTTCGAATGAGTAGTACTTTTAACCAGACTTTTACGTCTCTGACGCATCAGTTAAATAGAGATTGAAGGCACCTGCTTTGCCTTAGAAAATGGAGCACCTCCTCTCGCACAGTTTACTTGGTCTCTCCTTCTTCCTCCTCTTGTGCCCCAAGACCACCATAGCCGTTCTAACAAAGAACAACACGTCAATACCTGCAATTTTCGTATTTGGTGACTCAACTGTCGACCCCGGCAACAACAACTACTTGCCAACGGTATTCAAAAGCAACTTCCCACCCTATGGAAGAGACTACCCACTTCATAAACCTACGGGAAGGTTCACAGATGGGAAGCTGGTGACAGACTTCATCAGTAAGATTTCTGTATTTAATATTTCAACTGTTGTATATTAATATTCCAGTGAACTAATATTGATTACGGTTTCTACAACTTGTTGAGAGTAATATATATAGTCTCGTATGCGGGTGTAAAGGAAGCTGTGCCAGCATACCTGGACCCAACGTTGAGCATGGAGGAGCTGCTAACTGGTGTGAGCTTTGCATCAGCAGGAACAGGATATGATCCTCTCACTGTGGAGCTCAGTGTATGTGTATATTTTCATGGCATATGAACATTTAAATTGGTTAAAATTTGTTCATGTTTGTCGGTGACAGCTGTTTTAATTTGCAGACGTTAATCATCGTAATTCGTATGGATGCCCTATATGTATAAGATATATATATATATGTACAGTGAAACATAACAAATTTCATGGCTGAGATCATATATGGTGTATATGGTCCCAGTGAATAGCGAGCTTATTTAATGATGGGACAGGACTTGGAAGGTAGTAACTAGCACTGTCCTGTCTGTTGGAGTTTTATTAAATTAAATTATATATATTCACTGTTAAGTTTTGTTATTGAATCACTTAAAAAATAGTTTTTTTCCCGTTTTAAAAAATCGCAGCAGTAAAAATTTTAAATATTTCTTTTTCATATTTGGGGGTTTTTAAAAACAAATATGCATACATTTATATATATTTCTCTATGCAAAAAATTTTGGGGGGAATTTTTTTTCTCTTCTCTATTTTTATCTATTTATTATATTTTTTTTAGTGCAATCTGCATGACTTTTACTTCACAATCAACTTAACTTAACTCCCTTAATTACAAAAATACTTAAAAATCACATATTAAACTTAAGCTTAATTGAGATTTTATTATATATGAATATACGGTTTCCCACGCTTATCTCATTCATTAACTTTCTTAATTTCGTCCTGATAAATCACCTACATTTTTTGCCTTCAAATTTGTGAAGTAGTCTGAGATGTCGCATATATGTCTGTTTTTAACAAAGTCATATATATTTTGTATTTTTGACACTTAATTACAATTGTATATCTGATGGCTAGTTCATGTGTACTTAGTTTCATTTATTTTTACCTAAAATCAATTATAGTACTATTAATGTAGTCTTATTTTGGGCCACTATTTCCTTTCACAAGTAAAAAAACTATAGTTGATTTGCTATTTGAATCTTTTGGTATATCATAGTGGGTCATATCAATGCCAAGACAATTGGATTACTTCAAGGAATACAAAGAAAAGCTAAACCATCTGATAGGGAAGGAGCAAGCCAGAAATTTGGTACAGCAATCTATCTATCTAATCAGCTGTGGTACAAACGATTTCGCCGTCAACTACTTCAATGTCCCCATACAACGCAAGAAGTTTTCGATTGAACAGTACCAGCTCTTCTTGCTCAACCAATTTGCCCAATTCATACAGGTATATCTGTGTATGTGTACATATATATATATAGAGAGAGAGAGAGAGAAGGTCTGAAGAGTTCTAGCCACCTAGCTTCATAAATGGTAAATAAATCATCCTTTGTGACTAGATAAATTGTCATGGAGTAGGGTTTGAAGAGTCTCGGACATGGTTGCATAAATCGGAATCGGAATCGGAATCGGTTTTCCAGTGAATCGGAATCGGAATCGGAATCGGTCTGAATCGGCCAGGAATCGGTTCAGTTGAATCGGTCCAAATTAATTTAATCAGTTATATATAATAATTTGACAATTTATAATATAAATATATTAAAATTAAGTATTGATGTTATTTTGATATTATTCTGTGTATTATAGTTTTTGATATTTTTAAATATTTTTTAAGATTTTTTTTAAATTATTTCGAATTAATTATTATTTTTGACTCGAGTTAGACTCGAGTCAACTTTTAATTACAAGAATGCCACCGTGCGATTTTTACCCCTCGCCGCCACCGGCGGCCCGGTCGGCGGCGAGTCTCGCGGCGGCGATGTCGGCAGCCCGGTCGATGTCGGCAGCCCGGCCGGACGAACCGTCGGCGGCCCGGAGCCGGCGGCGGAGTCGGCGGCGATTCGTGCGTGCCCGATTCGGTCCGGCCACGGGTGGGCGGCGACGTTGCGAGGTCGGCGGCGAGGTCGGCAGCCCGGTCGGCGGCGAGCGCGGAGTCGGGGCCGCACGGCGGAGGCGGAAACCGGGCGGCGGCGGGCGGACGAGCGGCGGCGGTGTCGGGGGAGCGGGTTTGATTTTAGGTTTTTAAAATCCAAATTACCATTTTACCCATGCTTAAATAATTTAATAAAAATCATACCTAGGGTATTTTGGTAATTTCCTAAAAACCGATTCCGATTTAAATCGGCCGATTCCGATTCCGATTTAAATCGGTCGGAATCGGCCGAACTCGGCCGATTCCGGGGCCGATTCGGGGCCGCCCGATTCGGCCCGAAATCGGATCGGCGCGACGCCGATCCGATTTAAATCGGCCGATTCCGCACGGAATCGGCCGATTTCTGCAACCAGGGTCTCGGAGCGAAAAAGATCGCCGTCGTTGGATTGCCACCGTTCGGATGCCTCCCGGCTGTTATCACCACCAACCCGACCGAAAATTACTTGGAAAGGAGATGTGTTGAACCATACAATGAAGTGGCGAGGGAGTTCAACATGAAGCTTCAACATTATCTTTGGACATTGAAATTACAAAGTGGAAGGGATGGGGGCTGGTTCATCTATGCGGACATTTACAAACCTTTAGTAGACATGATCCAAAATCCTTATCAAGTTGGTAAGTTGCTCCACATCTTAAAATCTGTTTTATCTCAGTTATGAAAAATTTGGAACTTAGATAGATCATTTTCTTACGGAAATCTGATTTTGGTTGTGTCGAATAGGGTTTGAAGAGTCGAGAAGTGGGTGTTGTGGAACAGGCCTGTTTGAAGCAGCATTCTTGTGCAACCCGAACTCGTACGTGTGTGAAGATGCCTCCAAATATGTGTTCTGGGATGCTATTCACCCAACCCAGAGAGCCTACTTCCTCATTTTCACTTCCCTTCGTGGTGTCATCGACGCCATTCTTTCCCATGGTTAGCTCTTTCCTTGTAATTATTTCTTACAACCCACATCAATGGTAGCTTGCAGTTGGTATATTATACATATTTAATTTGGGCCACTCGTATTTAAATTGTTATCTCAATGTATGGCTCGTTTCTATCCGACTGGTTCACTTATATGAATTCGGCCAAGTAGCTGTTTCCTGCAGCTAGCAGCTAGCATCTTTCTTCTGCAGCAAATTTAATTGTGAACCAACTTTAGTTCACTTGGCTTACATTTTCACCTAACAAATTAAAGCTAGCTAGTGCTACAATGCGATATTTATTGTTATGCCTTCACAACAATCTCACGTGTCTCAATAATGTGTAATTCAAGAGGTCCCCCTCATACAAATAAAAGGAGCGGCATTCAACTCCTCTTTTAATATTAATTATGTATAATAAAGTTTTGTTGCAAGCTACCAAACAAATCCGTTGTAGTCTAGTTGGTTAGGATACTCGGCTCTCACCCGAGAGACCCGGGTTCAAGTCCCGGCAACGGAAACTACTTTACAATTTTTATTTTCTTGGCAATACTTTCACAAATCTGCAACTTTGACCATTTCATCACAAGCACCATTAATGAGGATACCAAATGTCTTATGCTTTTTTAAATATGGCAAAAGCTGAATCGAAAACTTACAAAAAGTTGTCATCATATTTAGAGAATCACAATTCTTAGAATCTAGTGTGCACACCACAGGAAAATGAAATAAAACTGATGACAAAGAAAGTTACAACATTTTCTCCACAATAGATCCCCAATTTGAATGGACGCTTAAAGCAAAAATGAATCATGTTCAAAATTAATTACTTCTGCAAAAAATGTCCAAGAGTCAGAAACCAGTTAGCCAACTGGTCTTGATTTTGTTTGAGCCTCAGTACCACTGCTCCTGAATTATTCACAAGTTTTGCTTGTTATTGGCATATAAACACTACCAAAATATAGTTTAGATATATAAAAAAAAACCCCAGGAAAATGAGATAATGTTCTACATGTAGCATCTTACTTCGCCTGTGGAGACGAGTCAAGCTGCATTGTGACGGGACCATCATTGACCAAATTAACCTTCACACAAAAAACAAGGTCAGCAAAAAATGGGCGACTATCTAAAAAAGATCAGGACAATTAAGTTCCTAGAGATCTATACAATTAGTTATGCAAGGAGCACCTTCATCATTGCTCCAAAAACACCATCTGCCAAAAAAGTTCAGAGAGATCAGAAACAGAATACCACAAAACAGTAGGCTTAAACTTCCTTAAACATGTTAACAAATGGAGAATAAAAGAAGGCAACATGGAAATACCTTTGACTGCATCAACATTGTATGCTTTCCGAAACTTATCAACTATTGAGGCATAAAAGGTCTTTGCTTTTTCGGGAGGCATGGCCACGTGAAAATCTGGCTTGTTACCTTTGAGAACTCCAAACAATGTAAATTGGCTCACTACAGAAAATTACAAAAAATGTCACAAAATTAAAGCCAACATCCTATGCTGCAACTACCTATTCTATTTTATAGAGTACCTAAGAGAAGTTCATAGTTCTTCTGTACAACCTGCAAGATGACACAATTTTTTGATTAAAAGTTGCACAAACATGTAAGTAGAGAATCAATGGACTGTCTATGGAAGGAAAAATTATACACTTAGATCCCACACTTTTCCAGTCCTCTCATTTGTGAATAGCCTCATGTTCAGAACCTTCCTACATCTGGGTGATAATAAAGCAGAAGAAAATCAACCCGTTACTGCAAACTAGAAGAATATACAAAAAACCAAGCATTTAGCTATTGATATAGATGTGTATCCAACTTTAGACATCAACAATCAGCTCAAGCAAATAAGATAATAAAGTTTTGCAACAGAAAATCCCTCCACGGTTTTGTTTTTTTATCATAATAAAGTTTTCACCTTCTCCTAAACTACCATCATTCCATAAACAGTAAATTAGGGAACAAAAGAAGGTTACAAGAATTTGCTTTTTGAATGCAGCTAAGAAACCTCGGATGCCACAATTGTGGCATCCAATTTTGACTTTGACTTAGAATTTTCTGATCCTACCTATTTTAATTTTTTGTGCCACCTACTTCTCAGACCTAAAATAATCCCACTTAAGAGAGTGCCATATGGAAAAATTCATATTACACCAATAAAAAAAAATCAAAGTAATACAGTGCTGCTCTTCATAGTCAAACAAGGCAAAAATCTAAATATTCCAGTGTTGTTCCAAATTGCGGTATGACTAAAATCCAATTCAAGATGCCTTCGGTAATTCTAATTCAGTTCAAACTAATAAATTCTTATCTAACCAGTGCAAAACTTTAAGGGACACAATGTAATTCCGAAGTGTGGATTCACTATTAAACTAATTCATAGTCAACCAATCTAAAAATCCAGGTTTACATAGAGGTTCTAGAGGGCAACATCATTCAAATCTGCAAATTAAAAATGCCATAAGTGTAGTCTAATTAAAATCATAGCCACTCAAAACTAAAATTCCCAGGTCAGAGTGTGTTTCCAGATTCAAAATACCAAAACTTTCCAGATTTAAAGTATCCCAGAGACATTAATTCTAGCTAAACCAGATGTCATTCTACATCAATCGGTTCTTTTACATACCGAACCGAATCAAATCATATGGTTTTCTGGATATGCAGACAGATATTAATTTATTTCTACAAATATATCCCCAACTCAAGCAATTAAAGCAACGATGCAGCTAAAAATGACAAAAGTGGACTCAAGAAAAATAAAAGAAAGAAGAGAAACATGGCATGGTAAGAAGTTGTATACATGTAATCTGCATCGGCTTCACAGTCGGACTCGTGGATGCCGATCGAGGACGAGGAGCCCCGGGCCGATCTCCGACACCGTCGTCCCCTCCACCTGCGATCAGTTGGGTATCAAACGGAGAAATCAATGTAGAGCTCAGATGAGAGCGATGGGTCCGCTACCTCAACGCTGGCTGAGAGTACCCGTTGCACCACCGCCCTCATTGCCGGTTGCTCCGCTATGTGGCGGCGGCGGCGGCGGTGGCGGCGATTTGTAGGCCGATTCTCAACGCTTCGATTCATGAGTCAAAAGCGAATCGCAGGGGTTCCGGGCATGGCCCAATGGGCTTAATTGTTAGGCCCATGTAAGGAACTCGTTGACAGAGTGGGCCTGATCTCAACGGATATGGACTAAATTGGCATAACAGTGACGATCTACGAATTCTTCTCACTGCGGCACGGCCTTGCCGTTGCCCTCCCCGTCCTCAACCAGCCGCCCACGCCACTCCCTCTCCCATCGCCCCACCCTTATCTAGACTCGAGGAGACGATTTTGCTAACCATAACTGCTAGCACAGGTCCATTTTTGCTTTTGATGCTTGCTGGTGATGTTTATTTTGGTTCTTTACGTGTTTGATAAAATGCCTGACTGACTTCTTTCCTCATCTGATCGTTGCTACCATTTCCTGAGTTTGTGCTTTTGTATAGTTTAAGATGTTTGAAAATTTTGAATTTGGTTTCTTGTACTCAAAAAATACAATGCAGCTTGAGTTCATGCCTTGATTGATCTGCTTAGCAATAATGGAAGGCTTCATATTTCATCTTCTTCTAGCAGGAATATTGGCAATGATTCGGCATTTGTTGAGGAAGCTGCCGCAGGCTTCTTCTTTGGTGGAGAGACAATTCTCCACTGCATCAGTTTTGTCGCCATTGGGAAGGTCTGGAAGGGGAAGATCCACAGGTTCATGCATGTGGATGTCACTTCCTGATGATTTTGTGAAGTGGGCTTCTCTGGGGTTCTGCAGAGGGTCAAGGTTTGCCACTGGCTTCCAACCCCTCCAGCCAAAACCATTAGACACCATTATGGATATTGAACGAGTCAAAAGTCGTTCTGCCGAAGATATCGTTTCGATATGGGATGATGTAAGTCTTTCCGTTTTGGATGCTATTGCCCTCTGGGACGTAAGTATGTGTCTTATATGTTCAGTGTAGTTTAAACGATGCCCAAGCGTGCTACATTAAAGTTTATTGCCTTATGTTTTGATCTTGAATGTGGGTGATTTATAATAGTTGTTATTATCCGGAATACATTACCAATTTCATATTCAAAGTTCCATCTTCAGCCGGCTTTCTTATTAGTATTTGACATGAATGTTTCTACGTATATGTTCAGTTTTCAATGGTAAATGTGTATGGTTTGTTTCAACTAGAGAGGTATTCTGCTGATTACTAATAAAAGAAGGCTCCTTCAAAGATGTGTATTTCCCAAAACAGAAGCTCTTAAAATAAAAGTTCTAAAATAAAAAAAGCGGTAGAAGCAGCTCATCTTTATACTTGAATTTCATCATGGTAGATATCTAACTTCGTTGTGTGTGGAAATTTTTGGATTAACTATTTCTCGTTGAAGTGCTGACATTCTTTTCTCTGGGTCAAAGACAGTATCACTTGGGAAGAGGACATATCAGTGCATACATGAAAGGAAAGTTGTATGGACTGTTGGAGCATAAGGCAGGTCCATGGTATGCCCGTATGTAATTTTTATTTTTTAATCTGTAGCCAAAATTTTTATTGTCTAGTTTCCTTGATTTTTATGATTCATTGCAGCCGCTATTTTGTAATACCATTGTGGAAGGAATCTGGATATACAAGCATGTTTCTTCAAGGTAATGTGTGCTTTGGTGTAGCCAATTTTTAGTTTATGCAAAGAAATGGTAAAGAGTAGGCAGACTGGTATTAACATTGTAACATCTCTTTAGTTTGTAACTTCCTCTTGTATTTCTATATTTTGGATGTTGGCATTGTAGAAGCTACCTGTTGTGGACTTGTTTGTGAGAAATATTCTATTGCAGTGCAGATGCCCCATATGCTTTTCACTGGCCTTGAGGATTACAAAGCTAGAGGCACCCAAGCGGCTCCTTATTTTATTGTCACATATTATCCAGAATTTGCTGATAGCAAGGATTTGGTGCTCATTCGCGGGGATGTTGTATTCACCAGTAAGCTCAGTGACGAAGAGGCAAGGTGGCTTTTAGAGACTGCTCAGTCTTTCTATCTAAATGACACCAGGTACAAATTGGTAGAACAGTTCAACAAGCGTACGCATGAATTTGAGTTTAAGAATGTCTTGCGAGCACTTGATATGCCCCTGGTGTAAGATGTTGATCTCTTACAGATCTTTAGCGAAAATGTTTTATCTGCATAAAAAGACAATTCGCTAGATGCGTTGATAGATTTAGAGGGCAGGATATAACCCACTCAAGTAAGGATTCAAGAGCTATGAATATATCGCGAGCTTTGCCTACTAGTAATTGTCTTCTTGGCAACTCACTATTCACTGTTCAAGAGCTTTTCTGAGTACTTGTCAGCTTAGCAGCAACAAATTCATTTATTGTTCATAATCAAGTAAACCGTCTCTTATTGTTATGTAAAAGTTGCCGATTAATCAATAAGAATTCACATCATGTAGCTGTGTTCTTTTTCTTTACACATGAAGCTTACTTATGTGGGTAAGATGCCATTTTGGCAATGCCACAAGCCCCCCCTTGTCACTGGTTTCCCTCGCGATCCTAACATATCCAGACTCACCCCAATTTGTGCCCCATGAGTTTTTGACAATCCAGTACTTCTTCTTCCCTTCTTCACCATAGCCAACAACAGTGATTCCATGGTTTAGCTGGGTACCGCAGCTCTGGCTGTCGAATATGCCCTTCTTGTAGAGCTGAAACTCTGTGCTACCTGCGTCTATTGCAGCGGAGACAGGCTGGTTTGCTACAGCTTTCATGAGGCCTTGCTCATCGTTGGCCGGCACATTCTGGTAACCGGCAATGGCAGCAGCTCGCTTGTGTGCCTTCTCGGTGTTGCACTGGCCGTTGGCACCAGTGTATGGGTAGGTGGACTCGGTGGCGATTCCACCATTTGACTTGATATACTGAAAGCCTCCTGACATAAAGCCCCCACTGCAGCCCTTATCATTGCCCTTGGTGTCGCAATCGACGAGTTGCTGCTCGGACAGGGAGATGAGCTTTTTGGTTTTGATCTGGGTTACGCCTTCCACAGCAGCAACAGTGGAGAATGCCCAGCAAGATCCTCGATAAAACAAGAACGTGGCTATCATTATCATACTATTTATGGCATATTCCAGCTCCAAAAGCTTATGGTTCGGTATAAAAAACCATGAAATTGCAACCGATTCTAACCATCTTAGTAACTAGTAAAAAATGAGTTACTCCGAAATATTAGGATAGTGTTGAATGTTACAAGATTCTTACCACAGCTTCCTTGATCTTTGATCGGTGTCACGGCCCCTTTCTTTCTCCAATCCATACTAGGAGGTGCACTGTCATTTTGGTATATGAAAGACCTCGTCGTCTCTGGCTCGGGCAAGACTTTGCTCAACCCCAGATACGTTTCTCTGAATTCGCTATTTGTCATGTCTGCGTACTGGTTATCGGTGAGCTCAAATGTCCGGCCAGAGATGGAGTTGAAGGCTTCAATGTATGCAACATTGGTCTGGTATGTCATGAACCGGAGATGCTTCTCCCTGCCGTCCTTGTAGCTCCTCTGGTGCTTGGTGAGCCACTGCTCATACCGGTCAGCCATCGACTTCGACCCGGTTGGCCGGTAGCCTTTGTGGGCGGAGCATTTCAGAAGACTTACCCATAAGAAGAGGAATAGGAGGCAATGCCCCCTAGATGCCCTTGAAGCCATTGTTTCCTTGTGTAAATTGTGCGATTAAGGATAATTTATTAGCAGCTTCGGTGGTCATGCATTCGTAACGCTAATACTTTTAGTTTGTTTCGTTATATGACAGAATTTGCGTTTTGGACTTTGGCTCTTTAAGAACCAATCATGAATTTGTTGGCCATTCCAATCAAGGTTTGTTAGATTGAACTTGATTACGTACAGACATATTGGCAAAGCATCCACTACTTTCGAACCTATAGTTTGTCATGCATGCAAGCATGTCTCGTTAACAAAAATCTTAGCATGCATGCATGCATCCTTGAAAAACCAGTAGAATACTTGCTATGGGGTGATAGACATGATTTCAACCATAAGACATAAAACGCCTAATTTACTGGTTCTAATTGAAATTCACTTTCTTCCACCACGCAATGCAGCTTTATTTGCCCTATTTCAGTTTCTACATATGTACGACACTCAAACTGCAAATCCACAACCAATGTGCACTATTAGGTATCGACCTTTCCTACATCTTTATTTTCAGGGGAGAAGTGAGACTTGAGACCAATCCAACACTGGTAGTAATCACGATCCAAGCATTGAGATTCAAATGCCCAGGGACAGATTCTTGGAACAAGACTTGATTCAAACATGAAGGCCATTGTATTCCTTATCCTGAATGGTTCATCGTCTTTCCTACTAGCTACTGTCGCCTGTATAAAATATGTAAATGTGCTACAAAAAATGCATCACAGCAAAAAATATACACGAATTTCAGTCATAAAAACTAGTAACATTGTTGAGGCTTAGGTTTTACCTCGTATGTCTTAGTATCAGGTCCATGGGGTGTCATGCAACTATGAAGGCTTGCACCTCCAGGAAGAAACCCATCAGCCTTTGCCTACATGGAAAACATTGTCATCGCAAAAATAGGCCATCTAAAGGAGAGCTTCTAATGTGTAAAAGGCGAAAACTTGAACATTTGAATAATACAACCATGTTTCATAGCAATTATGACCAGTATGATTACAAGGTTTCAAAACAACAAGTTATCACTGTACCTCGTACTCCCCATAGATAAGCCCCATAAATTCACTCATGCAATTCCGGTGGTAATAGGGTGGACGAAAGGTGTGCTCTGCAACAAGCCATCGTGGTGGGAAAATTACAAAATCAAGTAACGCAACACCCGGCTTTTCAGAGGGGGCTGTCAACACTGCAGAAGATTTGGCATAATGAAGTATGTGGATAACAGCAAAACATGAAAGAATAGGCTACTGACGGTGAACTACAGAACAAAAATTATACCTGTATTTATAGAAGGATCACCATGATCAATTAGTACAGTATTGAATGGGGAAAACTTGCTTAAATCATACTGCAAAAGATTGGAGATATTCATTGAAGTATAAAAGTTCAGAATATAACAATCCAAATATAGCCAAACAATGAAGATGAGGAAACTTATAGAAAATGTCTCAGTAAACACCTTGTATGGCACATAGTTTCCGTGCCAAGAAACCACATTAAAGGGAGAGAAATCTTGTTTAGCAGTGAAAAGCTCCCCACCGAATTTTTGTATAATAGTGAACCCTGGATGAGTATTATCTTCAAACCAGGCAGTGGGAGTTATAAAATCTCGAGCAGCTGCCAGACCATTAGCACCTAAAAAGCATCATCAGTCCATAAGAATCAGAAAAAATAAGCCTCCAATTAAGTTGCACGGACGAAGATACTCTAAATTCATCTATACCAATGGGTCCAAGATCAGGAAGACAAAAATGAGTGCCAAAGATTTCAGCAACATAGCCTCGGGAAGGACCATCAGGAAGGTCCACAGAGAAGCGAAATCCCTGTGGCAGAACAACTATTTCACCCGGTGAAGCAGCCAGTCTTCCGCATTCAGTGGTAATCCATAATCCTGCTCTAGTAACAATTAATACGACCATGAGACTTCCCTACCAGAAGCATTACCCACAAGCCAGATGCAAACAAAAGCTTCAGGACAAAACCATTTTGGTATGGCTATCCATTAAAGTCAATGTAATGAGCTTTCATTTCATTTTATAACAAAGCAGCAACTGCCAGTAGGATATGAATCATAAAAATTTCAATCTTCCTGGATTACAGAAAAGAGAACAACAAGAAGTAACATTAACTAACACTATTTAAACTAGGTAAAATTGTATAAATCTAAAAAGGAACCCACAAGAAAATCATTAAAATGAAAAAGAAAAAGAAAAAGAAACTTACTTCCTTTCTGAGGAACTATTAAAAAATCCCCATCAGCATCGCAAAATGCACAGTTTTCCATGCTTTTGTTAGCTGTGTACCTAAAACGTAAGATTTACAATCTATAAACTGAACAGAAGATGTATACAGGTCATGAACATGCTTAAAAGAGCCTATAAAAATTGAAGAAAATTTAATACAAGTTACAACCAGCAATAAAAAGTATAGGCCTTAAAATATCAAGTCATCTAAGACAGTTAAGCAGTAAGAAGTTGCAATCTTACAATGTAAAGTAACAGGACAAATGCCATACAATTACTTCTCATAAAGTTAACGTGCAAGCAGTAAAAATTGAGAGACCAATTACATGTGAATGGCATATCCATGGCGTAGGTAGGAGCTTCCTGCCCCACACATTGTGCATAACCCATCCACGAAATCTGTTGGGCTGTCAGGAATTTCAGCTGGCTTCCATCGCAGTTGTGTTGGAGTGGCCAAACTAGTTGACTGGTTAAATTCACTGACAATATACTTATGGACTGGCAGCCGAGGCTTGAATGGTTCATGTGTCACAGAAGGCTTTATGCGATACAACCAACTACATCAAAATCAAATCACAACAAAATGATCAACTCTACCTTTACCAATATTTTTTTAATAAAAATCACGACCATTACTAATAACTAAAGCAAGTTAAATGGTAATAAATTAGAACAATTAAAGATCATAAGCTCCTCATCTTGAATATAACTTTGCTCCTTTGTGAATGCATGATCGCGCCATTAATCTAAATACGAAAACAACAAATTGATAACTTAAATCTATCACAGACCCCAGGCTAGCTCGGATAAGGTGTAGACAATGATCATAGCTGCTTACCAGCTTTGACAAAGTAGAAAACCGAATTTACCTATCCACAGCTTTCCAGCAATGACTTCATAATTACAATTTAACACATAATTAAATAAACACATGAGTGCCAGTAAAGTTTCACTCTTCCATCTTATTATCATCCCCTTAAAGGAAGTGAAACATAACTGCCGCTTTTATATACAAAATTAACGGTGATGATGGAGGCTACACAGCCCAACTACAATAATGTTTATCAATAGCAATCAAAGGAAGATGCCTATCTAACAACCCAGCAAAAAAATAGAAGATGACAGATATCATTTAAGCTTCACACTCCACCAAAAGGAAAATCAAACCTTCTCTTTGAAAGGCCGGAATGCTCTAGCTCCTCATTGCTTCCCAGTTATTGACCAATCAAGGCATCCAGCACAACACCCACTAGGACATGTTTACAACATTTCATGAAAAATAATGGTACATGAATATTTGATTCATATTTTAGTTTTGTCGCAACAAACATCCAACTCAGAAGAAAAAGATTTGACTCTTGCAACAAAAAAACATAAGCTGAATATCCTTGCTTCCTCCAAACAAAAGTACTATAATCATAAATTTTTAACGTAGCCCTCACATTGCACGGGTTTTGGCCAACTCAAAAATGATTGCGGATTCCACTCAATCAAAATACACAAATTTATTACCTTAATAACATTTCTTAATAGCAACCCCTGCTAAATGCCTATTTAATAATCTAACAAAAAAACGACGACGATATCATTAATAAATATGAAAGGAACTCGAAAAGATTGCAACTGTCCAATCAAACAACACAGACGCATATCAGAGCCAAACGTTAAAACTTGCAATCAATCAATAACCAAGCTTCTCCCAAAAAAACGAAAAACAAATCAATCAAAAGCCGAAGAAAAGAACCTGCGCTGGTTGAGCTTGCGGGGGCGGTGAAGGCGGTGCCGGAGATCTGCTCAGCGTAGAGGCCGTAGGGGCAGACAAGGGGGCTGTTCTGCCCCTTCGGCAGGGCCCCCGGTATTGCCTCCGACGAGAAATGGTTCCCAAAGCCCGCCTGGTATAGCGCCGCCTCCGGCAGCGGCCATTCCCCTCCGCCGCCGCCGCCGCCATTCACCGTCGTCGCATCCTTCTTCTCCATCTCAGCTACCTCCTCGCCGTAGCAGGCACAGACCGGCGCTCTGCTGACGGCTTTGCGTCGGCAGTGATATATATATATATATATATATATGGATCCGGCGAGAAATTCGGAGGGACAAAACGGATTTTCGTTGAGTAATAATAAGCTCTAACGACCCAATCACCGTCTAAACAAGTACACGGAAAAATAATTATTTATTAATAAAGTTTTAAGAGGAATTTAAAATTTAATTGTAAGACGTGTTTTTCAAATTAAAGTCACAAACTTTTTTTAAATATAAGTTTGGATGATAAAATGAGAAATAAAAAAATGAGCTAATTTGGGTAAAGAGTTTATGAAAAAAAAATTAAGGGTGCGCTCGTTTTTATTTTATTTTAATTAAATTAAAAACCTTTTTTTATTAATTTAAAGAGTCAAAATACAAGTTCTTGTATAGATGCCCCATTTTATTTTATTTATCTTACAACTCATCCACATTTTCAAAAATCCGAGAAACTAAGATGTTTTTTATAAAATTTTATTAACTTTTTAATGCGAACTTCTATCGAGTAAACCAGAGCATGTACAAACTCATTTATAGTTGATCGATATTGTGCAAGTATTTGATAATTAATTTGTAAAAAAATTCATATAAACAAAAATTAGTTTCTAACTCAACAACTTCCTAATACCTAATAGGTAGCGAGATGACCGTGTAAAGATTGTGTAATAATATATAAAATAGGCGAGACAATAATTTTCATAGAACATTTTGGGTGATTAGTCCATATGTAAAAATGAGTCGTAATATGAATAAGTAACTGACATATATGACCCTTAGTCTTACCTTATATTTTAACTCTTTGGCCCATTGTTTTTATTTATTACTTTCCCATCTAAACTCTTATCTAAGGGTATTTGTGACTATAATTTAAAAAACGCCGTTAAATCATAAAATTGTGATAGACACTGTTGAATCCTAAATAGTATATTTTTTTACCATTAAATCATAATTTTGTTAAAATTTTAAATTATCATTATGAATATTTAATAAGTAATATTTTCTTTATAACCGATTGAGTATGCTATGAGACGTTACAACTAATTATCACTTTTTCATTGAAAAGCCATCAATCCGATTAAAAAGTGTGGCTTTAAAAGTCATTTGATGTTAGGTGTTTGATAGCATTAAATAACACAACTCTTTTTTCTTTTTGAAAAAACTTTTAGTTTGGTATTTGATAATTTGATCTACGGGGTTTTTTTACACATAATTTTATCATATTTTATAAAAATAATTACTTTAAATCTTTAAAATTTAAACATCTCTAAAAATTATCATTAAACTGATCAGATATGATCTTAAAGACTTTGAGTAGAAAGTTGAAGAAAATGGATTGTGCTGTTTAGTTAGTTTGTCCTTTACTCCAAGAGTTATGTAATTTGTATTAAAAACATTAGAATTTTATATAATAATTATTTTAACTGATAGTAAGAGATCGATCATGAATATAGACCACATTTACTCATTATAAGATGTCTAGATCTGCTCATAACTGGGCAATTGAAGAATTTGTGACAACAAAAATATCATTAGCCAATTCAAGTGTGGTCGGGCTCTAAAAGGAGCTAAGTGATACAGTTTATACGCTTATTAATTATTGACAACAAAAGAATTAGGTTAACTATCAAATGGTGCACATATTTATTGTTACGGTAACTACGATCAAAGTAATGTAACAACAACAAACAAGCGCAGTGAATCTAACAATGAAGCAAAATAATAAAATATAATAGAGAAGACAAGAAAGAACAGACTAGAGATTAACGTGGACGCAAACTGCTCAACCCACGAAGAGGAGAAATTTCACTGTGAAAAAGATCAAACTTGTTTCACAATCATCTCTCTCCTCTCAACCTAAAAATAAAATCCAACTCTAGCTCTTAAAACTTTCTTCCTTGTAGCAAAATTAGGTTACGATATGAGTTAGGGTGAAAAATTAATTACTTGGGCGAAGAAATCACAAAACCGGTAAAAAATCCACTCAAAACCCACGACCCGCGTCTAACCACCGCTCTAGCGGTCGGGCACTGGACTAGCTCCTGGGCACCTTAAGGAATTTCATAATTCCAGGAGTAAACACCCGGGCAAACACTTTCCGGCGTTTGGGCATTAGCCCTTTTTCTTCGCCTCCTCCTTCCTTCGTCCATTTTCTTCACTCCAAGGGTCCACATCCTTCAATCTCCACCTTCAATTCATATATTTTTTTGTGATCCTACTCCTTTAGTAGGATTCACTTTTACAAATACAAATATAAATTCTTTCATTTTTCTTTTTAAAAAGATAACTATTTGGATAATCGATGCTGTCTTTTCCTTTTCAACTTTCATAAATCCTTTTGTTCCATTTTTTAATGTTTTTGGGACTATAAAACATCTATTTTTCATTTATTTTTTAGTTCTTTTAAAATGGGTTTTAAAAAAAGGAGGGTTTTTTGGGGAGGGCCAAAGGATTGTTCAGTTTCACGACACCAAACTGTTAAAAAACAAAAATTTTGGTTTTTACTTTCTTTTTATTGGATCCACTTGAAAGGATATTTGTTTAGATTTATGCTAAGGCTTACACATAGAAGTGGGCATATTGGTTCACATTAGACTCGATGTAGAATACCAAAAGGGTTAGTCATGTTCAAACGAGTTTTGACAATATCATTGTGGCGGTTACAGATGTGCCAAGTGAGTCATTTCTTGGTCCTCCACCGGTACTTATGGATTAAAGGTAGTAGAAGAAGGACACATTTTGCAACCCAAACTGCTGCAGGAAATGCTATTCGTACAGTAGTAGATCAGGGTATGCAAAGAGAAGAAGTCATGATAAAAGGTCTTGGTCTTGAAAGTATGCGGGATTTTCTCAAACCAACGTGAAGATACCTCACACCAAACTAGCACAAATCCTCGTACCAAACCAGCATGGTCACAACCCTGCCTGGGTTGTAATCGATCTACTCAACATAAAGTCAAACTGATGAAGTCCAAGCAATGCTCGAACTTCATCTGAAGTAATTGGCCTGGTTAGTATATTTGTTGCATTGTCATTGATATAAATTTTCATAGGATGAACTAGCCCTTCATTGATGATCTCTCAAAATTTATGATACTGCACATCAATATGCTTAGTTTTAGCATGAAAAACCTAATTCTTTGCCAATTGTATTGCACTTTGGTCATTACACTGCAACTCTACCATATTTTGTGTAATACCCAAGTCATCCACCAAACCATTTGACCATATAACCTCCTTAGCACATTTCATTGTTGCCATATATTCTGCTTTAGTTATTGACAAGGCAATGGTCACTTAAAGCATAGACTGCCAACTAATAGCTCCTCCACCCAATGAAAAATTATAACTAGTGATAGACCTTCTTTGATCAATGTCTTTGAATCCATAAAATCAATCACATTGCAGTTATTATGAGAATATAAAGTTTCATACTTTGTAGCACCCCTCGAGTATCTCATAATTCATTTAACCTCATTCCAGTTCTCTTTGCCTAGATTAGACATATATGTACTCATGACACTGATTGCATGTACAATATCTAGCCTTATACACACCATAGCATACATGAGACATCCAACAGCCTAAGCATACTGGTCTATGAGATGTAGTAGCCCATTCTTTGTCTATTGTAGGATATAATAAAGCAAATGACTTGAATGTTGAGACATATGAGTTGACATCAATTTTGATTTATCCATCCTCAACCTCTCCAACACTTTCTCCATATAGCCACCCTGAGATAGCCACAACTTTCCGCCTTTTCCATCTCTTCTAATCTTTATGCCCAAGTGTTTTTCTAGCTTCCCCCAAGTCTTTTTTATCAAATTCCTTAGACAATTTAAACTTTAGCCTTTTTCGATTCAAATATATTCTTAGTAACAATAAGCATATTATTCACATATAACAAAAAATATATGTATATATAGTCATTCAGCACCTTGTAATACACAACTATTATATTTACTTCTATAATGACTAACTAATAGCATAAAGGAATCATACCTCTTGTTCCATTGGCAAGGAAATTGTTTCAACCCATAGCGTGACTTCTTCAATTTACACATCATGTTCTCTCTGTCAAGCTCCTTGAATCCCTCTTGGTTGATGTATATAAATTTGTTCCTCCAAGTCACCAAGAAGAAACACTATTTTCACATCAAGTTGCTCCAACTCAAGATCTTACACCGCTACAATAACTAACAAAACCCAAATAGACATGTGTTTCACCACTGGGGAGACCTCACCCTCCTTTTATGCATACCCTTTCTCTACTAATTGGACCTTAAACTTTTCCCCATCTTTTTCAACTAAAGCTTCCTTACGCCAAAAAACCCACTTAGAGCCAATAGCTTTCTCCCCCTTCGGTAACTCCTCCGAAGCCCAAGTCTCATTGTTGTGAAGTGACTCGAGTTCTTCTTGCATAGCTATTATCCATTTGTTTGCCTCATTATTCATGGCTTCTGTGTAAGAAGTTGGATCACCACCTCCAATCGTCAAAGCATAGGCGACCGACTCCTCATATCCAGGTCGGACAATGCTTTTGTAGCTTTCCTTTCCCAGTCTCTTGCTAGCATGTTAGTGTCCAAAGATGATTCTTAATGATCAATCTTATTAGTTCTAGATGAGCTTTCCCTTGGGATTGGTTGTTGTGACACCACCTCATTTAATTCCTTAGAGGGTATTATCTGGTCAACTAACTCCGTGTGCACTATCGTCCTTCCATCATCTTTAACCTGCACTTTCTCCTCCTTTAGTCAATTCGACTATAACATTCTTTCCTCATTAAATACAATATCTTTTCTTATAACAATCTTACGTGAAGGTGGACACACCTTTATTAAAACCAAGAAAGAAACACTTCTTCACCTTGGAGTCAATTTTATATTGTTGTGAATCCTGTATGGATAAAAAATATGGATTACAAAATACCCTTTAACCGGAGTGATCAATTGGTTTACCAAGTCCATACCTCTTCAAGAGCTTTGCCATCTAGTGCAGCATATAGTGATATGTTGATTATATAACAAGACACATTAGTAGCTTTTGTTCAAACCCACATTCAATCTATATCGAGACTTCTTCAACAATGTTCTACTCAAATCTTCTGCCACACAATTATATTGAAAAGTATATGATGTAGTTAAGTGCCTTGAAATACTTTCTTCCTTAAAGAAATACTCAAATTCCTTGGATATATATTCCCTTCCATTGTTAAACCTTAAATACTCAACCTTTTTCCCTGTTTGAGTTTCCACCTTGGCCTTTGACTCCTTGAATTTTGTGTAAGCTTCATCCTTATGCCGAATGAACTCCACCCATGCTTTCTAAGAGTAATCATCAATAAAGATGATAAAATAAATAGCTCCTCCGTCGGATTTGTTCAGGGATGGACCCCATACATTTGTATGCACATAATCTAAGACTTGTTTAAAAGTATGAGAAGCAATTTTGAATTGTATCTTTGCTTGTTTTTCAAATGCACAACGCTTATAAAGATGGAGATTGCATATCTTGAAGCCCTCCAAAAGATTTATCCTATGCAGCTCAGTTATAACCCTTCTTACCCATTACCCTAATTTCATATGCCAAAGTATTGTAGAATCTCCATCCCCCTCAAATTGGGATGATATAGCTCCTCCACCAACAATAGTTGTACCTTGCAACTGATATAAACTATAACTTTTTAGCTCCTTCATAATTACTATGACACCTTGGACAATTTTCATCACTCCACTGTTCATAGTGATCTTACATCCCGTTGCGTCTAAGCAACTTAAAGAGATCACTTCTTTCTCAAATTTACTACATGTATATCTATCAAAGTTTGAACTGTTTTATCAAACATCTTGATAAAAATAGTACCGATACCCACTATTTTGCATGTTGCATTATTCCCATCAATCTATGACCACTATCAAGAGATTTATAGTCATCGAATCAATGCCTATTAAGACTTATATGGAAAGAACAATTAGAGTCAAGTACTTATGAATCTGATAGAGCATTTCCTCATCTTAGACATTTAGGAGATCACCATTGCCATTACTATCCTCAGCCAAACCAGCTCGATCCTTGTTGGTAGATTGTTTCTTTGCTTAGTACTCCTTCATCTTAACAAAGTCTTTCTTGAAAAAGACCTTCTCTTTTGCAATAGAAATAGGTAAGTTTCCCTTTCCTTTCAACTTTAACCTTTCCCTACTCCCATTTCCCTTGTTCATTCTCCTTCCTCAATGACCATCTGTTTCAATCGAGAGACTTGAACTTCCTTCTTTACATTCTTTTGTATCCTTAGTCATGAGATTATCCAATAGCAAAGCCTCTACCACAACATCATAGTCAATAGAATCTTTCCCATAAGAAGTGTCTTACTCAGCTTGTCATAGGAGTTGTTTAGGGAACCTATGATTGACAAAATCTTGTCCTCCTTGTAACCACTCACCCATTCGAGCCACAAGCCAAATATTACTATATGAAATTAATATCTCATACATTAATTTTTATTAATTTTCAAGATTGTAAATAAATTCATGAGATAAAATTTAATATAACAAATATTCAAAATAATCCAAACCCCATGAACCGAATCGAAATCCCACTATCATGCAAATAATCTAGAAGTATAATAACATATAAAAAAATCAAAAGTCCAATAACAGAGTCCTCCAACTATCTCGACTCTACTCATTCTTCCATGCTCACACCTGCACACGCAATTCCGCATTAGTGATAAAAACACTAAGTCATATAATTACAAGAAACAAATTAATATACTCTACATCTAAATTTGAATATTTTAATGATTATATGCCTATGTCAAACTCTTATTATATTGGGAGGGTGGCTGCCCATCCAGCTGCAATCCTATGTATGCACACACACGCTACGTGACCCTTAACCTGTAGGTACTGATATTTGTCATTGACCCACCCTCTCGGTATCACAAGTGCATAATGAGTTGTCTTGTGCCATTGTGCCCTATCAACCATTTTGGCATGGGGGCGGGTATTTAATCTTCAATTTTAAGGTGCTGTCATGTGTCTAATTAAGTCAATTCTTTGACCCCGGTTGCATTCAGCGTATGATGGTTGAATGTGGGCTCAGACCGACTAAGACTCCCAAATAGGAATATATAATTATAAGGGTGGGTGCTGCCCTGTGTCGGAGTGAGCCAATTCTTCGACCCTGATTGCACTCGGCGTATAGTGGTCAAACGTGGGCTCATGCCGACCAAAACTCCCAAATATGAATATATAACATTTTGAGTAATTATACGAACATGGAATTGTGATAAAGCACCCACAAATACGAGACATGATCTTAATATGAATGAAACTTCTCGAAAACGTTCCCATTGTGAACTAAATGTGCTCACAAACTATTAAGTTGGTGTTTTATTTACTATCAACAAAATTCTTATTTATATAGAAGAATATGTGTGAAATGGAAGAAGTCACTAAATTAAATTTTATAGAAAAGTATGTAATCATTAATAATTATATCATTTGCGTGATAACGAAAAGACAAAAAAATAACCATTGAATTAATGCAAATGAGTTCCAATCCCAAAAATTTAATAAATAAATTTTATTTAAAACTATTATAGCTAAAGGTTATAATTGATAATTTATGATATTAATTTTTAAGAATTAATTTAATTAAATATTATTTATAGTTCTTTCTAAGATTTACAAAACCCTAAATAAAATAACCTAATTATTTTTTTCAAGGTTTTACACTCCTCGTCAATCTCAACCTCAACACTTAGCAAATCAGTGACTGCCCTCTTGAATTTATTGAGATGATCATGCAAAGAGTCATTCTCTCCCATTCTCCTAATATAGACCGGCTTCTTAAGATTCAATTTGTTTGAAAGAGACTTAGTAATATATGAATTCTCTAGTTTTTTCCACAAATCAGCAGGTGACTTCATTTAGAGTAAGGGATAGGCAATATCATCCACCAAGTTTAACCTAATCGCCCCACAGCTTTTCTCCATTTCCTCCCAATCGTCATCACTCATGGTAGCAGGCTTCCTTTTCTTGCCATAAAGAGCACGAATGATTCCCTATTGTGACTACAGATCTAGCATCCTACCTTGATAGAGAGCAAAGCTATTTTTACTATTAAACTTCTCTATTTCATACTTAAAATTACCAAGCTTGATATCCATTTAATACCCACAAATTCAACAACTTTTCTACAAAAAGTTGACAATTGCTCTGCTGCCAGTTTGTTGGGCTAATTATGATCAAAGTAATGCAACAACAACAAACCAAAAAGCGAAAAAATTCCAACAATCAAACAAAATAATAAAATATAATAGAGAAGACAAGAAAGAGCACACCATAAATTAAGGTTGATGACAAACCACTCAACCCATGGAGAGGAGAAATTTCATTGAGATAGATCAAAATTGTTTTACAATTTCTCTCTCTCTCTCTCTCAACTTAAAAGTAAAGACCCTCTTCCTTGTGACAAAATTAGGTAAAAATATGATTTAGGACAAAAAATTATTTACATAGGCAAAGAAATAACAAAAACAAGTAAAAAATCTGCCCAAAACCCGTGCCACATCTAGCCGCAACGCTAGTGCCCGGGTGCCATAAGGAATTTCAGAATTTCAGGAGTTAACGGGCAAGGGCACCTGGGCGGTAGCCCTTCTTCTTTGCCTCCTTCGTTCGTCCATTTTCTTCCCTCCAAGGGTCCAGATTAGGGGTGGTCATCGGTCGGATAAACATTAGATGAATTATTGTCTGCGTCTGTCCGAAATTTCATCGGACACAACTTGTCCGACCGACTTTAGGCATCAAATTGTTCGTCGGGCTCAAGCAATTTTCGCGGACAGTCCGAAATTACCATATTTTCCAAAAAAAAAATCCTCTACGCCACCGTTGCCTTCGCCGCCACCTGCCCTCTGCGGCCGCGCTCTGCGCTGCTAGCAAAATCCCTCCACTGGAACCGTTGGAATCGACTTGGCGAGCATGACACACCTACGACGTCGACGTGCTCGGCGGAGGTGGCGGCTCGCCGGAAAATGGCTAAACAGAGGCGGTCGGTGGTGGGTGACTAGATCTGGCCAGCCTGGGCAGCGATGGGCTCCGTTCTTGTTGGGGAAGGCCGTGGGAGGGTCGGCAATGTCAAAGCGGCGACTGGACGGCCGCGACGATGGTCGCCGGCGGCTGAATTGACGTCACGAGCACGTCGCTAGGCACGACGTCATAGAGGCCAGGTGTCAAATGGGGTGCTCGGGGTATCATGGCAACACCGCGGTGGGCCTGGTGGCAATGATCGGCGGCAGGGGGACGTCGGCGGCGGCGACGAAAAGGGGCGGCGTGGCAAGGGTTTGGACGGGGAAGAGAAAAGGGTTGGGGGTTTGATCGATGGCAATATTGTAATAATACTTGACTCGACTCGACTCGACTCCACTCCATCCTGAGTCAATAATAATAACTAACTCGAAATAAATCCTTAAAAAAATCCATAAAATAGGAAAAATTTTCATAAAATTAATCAAACACTACAACATCATAACGACATGCTTTATAACTAACAACCCACCCAAATTCCCTATAACGCGTCTTAACGTGGTAAACGACCTAAAATTAATTTTACGATCCACTATATATAAAAATAAAAAAGTAACTGACATACTTTTATATATTCTAATAACTCATTTTTTCTTTTATATTCATGATATTATCATCATATACTCGGGTACACATGATCCTCATGGCTTATACACGCGATTGGCATCGGCTCAATACACATATTTTAAAGCATACTCGATTCAAACCGACGTCTGAACCAATCGGTTCATAAGCATAAAACACTGACTCAGATTGCGGTTTTTACATTATGTTTATAATGTGATATATTTTTTCGAAGATGGATCATACAAGTTCATTATTAAATGTAAATGAATAAAGTGGATGTGAAAAAATAGCAAAAATTCGATTGCTAAAGAAGGAGAATCTATGGACAGTACATTAGAAGAATAGAACATTTCCTATTTGTCGTTATTGTGAAAAGAAGTTTGAAGAACTGAAAGTTATGAAACTACTCATTTATAGAAGCATATTGAAATGAAATATCTTAATTTCAAAATAAAGAGGATATAAAACATGAGTAATTAACTTTTTTATATTTTTTTCATGTAGGTGAGCTAGATGAAGAATCAATTATTAGAATATTTTATCTTTGAAGTATATGTAATATTGGACTACATTTTGATGCTAATAATTATTTTAAAGTTTTTATACATTGATTATCTTTTGTTTGACTTTAAAAATTGAGAGCATGTTAACTAAATTGTAAGTGGTTTGATATGATTATTAATGTGAATGTATAGTTCTAAATTCCTAAATATAAGAGTGACTTTTATCCTTTTTATATGTATGTCATTTTTAGATATTTAAAATATTAAATATCAATTTTATGTATAAACTTAATTAATTTTATTGTATATTTATATTTTAAAATTTTCATAAACTATAATATTAATCTTATAAATGTTGAAGACATTATATTATTGATATAAAATATTAGACACTCGGTCGGTTGTTCGGTCGGACAAAAAATGTCCATGTTTGCTTTATTTTAATTCGGTCAAATTTGATCGGTCAAATTTGGTTGAGACATACTTCGGACGCCAGATGGACAGACAAATTCGGACGTCCGCACCCACCCCTAGTCTAGATCCTTCATTAGCCAGCTTGAATGAGATTTAGCTATTCATTAAAATCATAAAGCTATTAAACTTTTAAGCAGACAACTGCCATTATCATTCAACTGTCATTGTAATTATAGGATGACTTTGTATATATCATCATATTAACGAATGCTGATATATGAGTATCAACACTAACTGATGTTATTTTTCCCATAGAATTGACTAACAAAATCTTCTAAACAATATCACAAATCAGGCGATATAGACAGTTGTGTGTGGAAACTACTTAAGTTGTTCCAAGTGAATGCAAACCTCAATCTTTGATCGATGTCGGGCCCAAATTTACACTTTTCAGGGATGGCATTTTCCATGTAGAAGAAAGAAGCCACAGCGCACAGGGAGACAGCACTTTCGAGGGTTTTGATGCAAGATTGTTTGGAAGTGTGGTTGTAGATGTTTGGTTATAGGTTATGATATAAGTTTTTATCTCACTTCTTCTCTATTTACTATATTTTTTAATATGGTATTATATTTAACCTTTTATACAATTTTAATTGGTATTAGGTATTTTAGTATGAAATTTTTTCAAAATCCAACTTTTTGTTGAAAATTTTGATATTTTAATTAGTATTTAATAAAATATTGATAATAAAATATATTTTTTTAATTTTAAAAAATATTTTATTTATTATTTTAAAATATAAGTCAACTCGATACGACGTGATTGAACCTAATATCCCTACCTAAAGATTAAGTATAGTCACTTGCATGATATTTAAAATTAAGGTATTTACCCACACCTCGGTAACCTGTTAGTTGGGCCCCTCTCCACTGATGTTTGAGAGATTATCTTCATGGTATGGGCGCCTCCACCGTGTTGACCCCAATCTGAATATTTTTTAATCAACTTCAAGAATCAAAACATCCAAAATACATTTGAGATACAATTCTTTCTAGCCCAATTTGCAAGATTATGGGTACAACTATTTTCTCATCTACTAACCCACTTGAAAGTGGGATTAATTCTAACTAGATTACTACATAATATATCTAATTAATGCATATAAAACCAAGGGCATTCAACATTTGAATTGGCCCCAATTAAGGAGATAATGTTTTTACTATCGGTACAAAAAATAACATTTCCTTCTATACTTTTTTCAGCAACTTGAATGCCATGAAGCAAAGCAAGGGCTTCAGGTGTGGTAGCATCATCTCCTTGACTAGAACCAGCTGAAGCAAATATATTTCCATTTCTATAACTCCAACAATATATTCGCCATCCACATATTTTTGAGTATTCATCAAAGCTACCATCAACCATTATAATATAATTAAATTCATGGAGTGAAGGCATGGTATGAGATGGATTATAAGGGTTTACATTCATATAAGATCTTTGCCCATCCATACGAGAGGAATAATATTTTGATATAGTGTTCCAATGAAGCTTGATTCTCTCACAAACACCTTGTAGATCTGGGAGACATGCAGAATTAAATTTGATGTCATTTCTGATTTGCCAAACTCTATACCACATAAACAACAAAGGAAGAATCATTTTGATAGCATTTTCTGATTCGTATTTCGACAATCTATGAGCCGTACTAATAATTTCAAATGGACGTCTGATCTGCCAATCAGGAGATCTATAATTGCGAACACTAAATATAAGTCCTCTTGTGACTTCACATTCAGTTAAGAAATGGCTAATAGATTCATTCATCTTCCTTGTTGCATAATTAACAGGATCTATCTACATTAACACCTCTTCCAAATAAATTTTCCGCAGTACGAAGCCCATTCTTTGCAATCGTCCATCGAAAAATTAACAGCATAGGTGGCAATCTCATGCTCCACCAGCTTTTCCAATACTCCTTAAGTCTCTTGGCATGGACCTCCCCAAAGTAAAAGTTTATTTATTTTTTAACAGTATATTCACCATTGGTAGCTTCAATCCAATGTAACCTGTCAATCTTATTTTCTCTAGGTGGAGTCATTACAAGGATCACTCTTGCCTCTTCCTGCATGAATAGCTGCTCGATCTTTGCAATTTTCCATTTGTCTTTATACAACACTGTGTTAACATGACTGCTTGAAAGTTGTTGATACTTGATACCCAGGATTAAACCTGGGAATAAAGTTTGGGCAACCAGGACACCAGGGGTCAATCCCGAATCTGATTGATTTACCATTCCCAACTGTCCAAACTTCTTTCTTCTCTAGCTGTTTTAAGACTGATTGCACGCTCTTCCAAAAAGGTGTAGAACTTTGTACTTCGCCTCCGTCCATTATTATTCTCATATTTTGCTTGAATTACTCTTGCCGCCTTGATATTATTCTCCATGATAGCTTAGTTATAAAGGCAACATTCATGTTGGACAAATCCTTAATGCCAACTCCACCCAGATCTTTTGGTTTACAAATTATCTTCCACTTTACGAATCTGCGGAACTGGTTTTATTTTGCCCCCACCAAAATTTAGCTTGGCTGCTATTAATATTCTTGATAATGTTGGAGGGCAACATAAAACAGCTCATCAAATAATTTGACATTGTATTTGTCACTGACTGGACCAAACATGTTCTAGCAGCAAAAGTAAGTACATTGCATCTCCAACCACATAACTTATTTTTGATTCTAGAAACAAAAGTTGACAGCCATTTGATCTTATTCCTTCCCCAAAACAGTGGCATACCTAAATATTTAATTCCTTCTAGGATAATAGGCATGTTCAGTGCCGATTTGAACATTTTTTTGGTGCTAGTCATGGTTTGTCACATTGGATGTCAATATTATATCGGCCGGCCCTCTTAGAGATATATTGGATATATATAGTAGAATTAAGAAATTAACTGTTATAAATAAAACATGATTATAATAATATATATAGTAGAAATTAAGAAATTAACCGTTATAAATAAGATATGATTATAATAATATATAGTAGAAGTTAAATACAAATAAATATAACTATTTCATTCATCTTAACATATTCATAAGATGGATAACATTAGAAAAATGAAGACATTAACGGGCATTTTTGACATTGCCCAATATCTTTGCATGATTCACAAATCACATGATTCTTCAAATGGGCAACCCCACCTGATTTTAATTCTTTATTATAGTAGTTACACATAAAACCATATTTTTCTAGTGGTTTACCATATTTCCATCATTCCTAAGTCAACATATTTATATAGTTAAAATAACCTATACAAAATAAATATAAGCAAAAATTATTAAAATATTAATGGTAAGTAAACAAAATTTATAACAATTAAAAGTTTTAAAATTTTCATAATAATATGTCCATTGAAAATTTTTATATATAAATATATAATATGATAAATAAACAAAATTCATATATGAAAAAATTTTAATTATAATTTTAATAATTATAATTAAAATTTTATAGCAATAAATGAGAAGAAAAATATATTAAAATAATAACTCCAGTCAACCCCCCCGGAAAAAATGCTCTACAGCTACTCCTCCCCTCCCCTCTCCCACTCTCCTCCCTTCTCAGTATCACGTGGCCTCCTCCCCCTTCACCCTTCTTTGCCTTCCTCCCCTTCACCCTCCCATCCCCCTCCCCCTCTTCATCCATTTCTATTCATCGTAATCAACGACATTTGTATTGATGATGCATATAATGCTTGCTAGCTGCGATACCGATATGTTAGCGACAACATGGCAAACCTTGGTACTAGCAGGAATATTTGGGCTTCGAAGATAAAAATACTTGCCGAAATTTACCTTTTGTCCATGTTTTTATATTATTGGGTTATTCTCACATCAGTTGTGAATGATGTTGATGACTTGTACATAGTTAATAGGAAAGTTTTATTCCTTGAACTAGCTTTTAGATTAATAGAGGCTTCTGAAACCTGTTTCAAGTCCCTTTTAGGGGCACATAGGACCCGACAGTGGTATCAAAGCCTGGTTCATTTTAATATTGCTTCAGATTACCTCATGGTATATCAACCCGAATTGAAGTCTCCTACCATGTGTGAGGGGGAAATGATTCGGATAGTATGATGTGGTATGTCACTCATGAAAATAAATAAGCTCTCCTTACCGAGAGATTTTTCTATTCACATATAAATAAAGTACATAACAAGAAATTAGTAACAAAAATTATAGGAGGAAAATATGTATAATATAGTTACAATCTGTTAGGATAAAGACGAGGACGAGGTCTACATAAATTAGTTAGGAAGAAAATCTATATAATATATTTACAATTTATCACCCCCTCACAAGCTTAAGAGGGGAACCAACTTGAAGCTTGGAGCGAAACAATTCAAAACGAGGATGGTAGAGAGGCTTAGTAAGTAAATCGGCAACTTGGTTAGTGGAGGGAAGATGTCAAAGTCTAACAATTCCAACTACTATCTTCTCTCGAATAAAATGCAAATCAATTTCAACGTCCTTGCTTTTATTGTGAAGAATTGGATTGGATGCCAAATAAAAGGGTGCTGACATTGTCACAGTAGAGGGTCGGTGGAGAACACAATGGAATTTGTAGGGCTTTTGAGTAAATGTAGCAGCCACATCACCTCTGAGCTAAGAAGAGCCAAGGAGCGAAACTTGGCTTCTGAGCTAGGCTTAGAAACTATTGATTGTTTCTTAGAAATCCAAGTGATTAAATTTTGCCCAAGATAAATAGCAAACCCAGAGGTAGAGCGGCGCGTGTCTGGACAGCCTGCCCAATCAGCATCACTGTAACCAGTTAATGTGAAGGACTGCTGGGGGTTAAGTGAAGGCCAAAACCCAAAGTGCTTTTAAAACCCAACTACCCTTTCAAAACCCAACTACCCTTCCAAAACCCATGACCTTGGCCACCCACCGCTTTAACTTTCAAAACCCATGAGCTTGACCACCCACCGCTTTTATATGTATATATATGAGAGAGAACCGCTACTCTGCGCCAGAGGCAGAGTAGCGGCTCTGCGCCAGATAAATCTGGGCCGTCCGATTATAAGGACGGCCCAGATTGATTCGTTAAAAAAAATATTATTTTGTAGACTTGCCGGCCGCGGCCGATGGCCGGAGCCGGGCCGGGGGAGGGAGAGCAAGGGCGGGCGGAGCGGCCCCCGCCTCGCCGCGGCCAGATCTGGCGGCCGGAGGAGCCGGGCCGGGGAGGGAGGGCGGGGGCGGCGGAATGGGAAGGGGGCGGAGGGGCGGGGGCGAGAGGGGGGCGCGCGGAGGGGGAGGGGCAGGCGGAGGGGGTGGGCGGAGGGCGGGCGGAGGGGGTGGGCAGGCGGAGGAGGCGAGGCCGGGGGCCGCTCCGCCCGCCCCCTTCCCTCCCCCGCCCTTGCCCGGGCTCCGCCGCCCCCGCCCTCCCTCCCCCGCCCCTGCTCCGCCGCGCCCGCTCTGCCACCCCCTCCGCCTGCCCCCTCCCCCTCCGCGCGCCCCCCTCTCGCCCCGCCCCCTCCGCCCCCTTCCCGTTCCGCCGCCCCCGCCCTCCCTCCCCCGGCCCGGCTCCTCCGGCCGCCAGATCTGGCCGCGGCGAGGCGGGGGCCGCTCCGCCCGCCCCCTTCCCTCCCCCGCCCTTGCCCGGGCTCCGCCGCCCCCGCCCTCCCTCCCCCGACCCTGCTCCGCCGCCCCCGCTCTCCCTCCCCCGCCTCGGCTCCGGCCGCCAGATCTGGCCGCGGCCGGCGAGTCCACCGGAGGCGTTCGCGACGGGGCGGCGATGCGGCGGGACGGCGACGGGGAGGCGGAGCAGGGTTTTTTTAACATTCGATCTGGACCGTCCTTGTATTCGGACGGTTCAGATCAAATTTTAACTTGCTTTTAAAAAAATAGATCAGATCTGGGCCGTCCTTGTAATCGGACGGCCCAGAACAGAACTTGGGGCAGAAAATTTTTTCTGCCCCTTGCTCTGAAAAACATTACCCTATATATATATATAATTATTTTATTTAATTAATATAATCGTATCTTTAGATTTATTATCTGTTTTTACAAAGCTTAATGCTTCTATTGAACCATACTTAATATTTCCTACAGGAGGATGTTTACTATGAATAATTTTTCCCTCTTGTTCCCAAGAGCGTGTTTCTTTATGTACTAATATTTTAGGAGTTACTAATTCCTTAAACCATTTTCTAAAAGGGATTTCATAACGAAGATTTGTTAAATCTTTATAATATTGGTCTTTATATTCTTCTAATTGAGTTTTAGTAAATGTACTAAAATACCAATTTCTAAAATTTTTATTTTTAGGAGTCATAAATTCCTTTGAGCATTTTTCTCTGTCTGGAATATATCTTATGGTATTAATTTTAAATTCCATATCTGATAATGTTGGCTCATCCATATACAACGCATGAGGTATATTATGTTATGACATTAAGATGCCAGCTACATTAGAACTAGAAGGTTTATCCTGTTCTGATATAAATCTTGTAGAAGTACTATTTCTTCTGAAATTTATATTAACATCTCCATTAGTTTCTTCTATAATAGCTTCTGCAGATCTTTTTTCTACTTTGGGAGGAACTACTTGTTCTAATTTCCAAACTTCTGGCAGAATGATATCTGTCCATTTAATAAATTTAGGAATTTCTATATTTTTATACACTAGTTGTTCAGTTATTTTAGAACTTTCTAAGTCCTTCGATCTCCTTGCAAGTTGTTGTAAAGAAGCCATTGTTTTCCTTAAATTCTTTTCCTAAACCAGGAATTTCCTAGCACAACACCTCAAATCTGCGACTTCGCCTACCTCAGCCTTGCATCGACTTACCAAGAGTACTGCAGTCACCTAGTCTAAGATAGGTTTCTAAGAATCACTATGTAGGTTTCTAAGTCTATTTCTAACCTTTTCTGCAAATAAAGTAGGTAATCCTGAAATAAACCTTTCTTTCTAAGCATCTAAACTAGAATCTTCCCGTTGATATAATAATGTTTGAAATGTATCTTTATACCATCTAAAATGTGTTAAATTAGGACATCTTAAATTTAAGATTAATTCTTTAATTCTTTCCTTTAAACTAGTTAATTCTCCAATAAAATGTTTTAAAATAGTTTGAATTAAAGTATAAACAGCATCTTCTATGAGTTGATTTGTACTTGGTTCTATTTTTATAGCATTTAAAATTTCTAGTTTTTGTGCTGTAATTAAATTATTATCCCACCAACCTTTTAACTGTCGAGAGAAACCTGCTATTATCATTTCAGCTATTTGATATTCCTATCAGCTCCTGTATCAACCAAAGCTAATGTTTCTAAGCTAAATTCTTTATTGATAATAATTTTTATTTTTAGAATATATTTTCTTGTAATTGTTTGTTCTTTTACATTTAAATAATTTTCCTCTTGATTTTCTTCTTTTTGATTAGAACTTTCTCCTATATCAAAATTTTTAATTCATCAAATAATTTAATTTCTTCTTCTTCTTCTTGAGAATCAATATTTTCTTTTAATTCACTATTTAATTCTAAAATTTCTATCCTTCTTTTTAACGTTGACACTTCAGTTTTAAGATTATTGATTTCTTTTATTAAATCATTAGTTGTTATAGGCTTTTCTTTTTTCATTCTTCCTAAAACTTATGTCATAGTATAAGTGGGATTTAATATTGCTTTTGTTTTTGGTTTAAATTTACATTTATCTTTATTTTTAGATTCTATAATTTTCTCAATAAATTTTCTTTGATCTTCTTTATTAGGAATAGAATCTATCATATCCAAAAGTAATTCTTCTTGAGCGGTGATTACATTAATTTGTAAATTATTTAAATCTTTAACTATATTGTATTCATCACACTCACAATTACTTGTACTAGATGAAGAGCTTTCATATTCTGTATTAGTATTTACTTCTAAAGCCTCATATTCAGAAGTATCATTTTCTGAAAAATCTTCTGATTCATCTATTAAATTTAAAAGTTGTTCTTTTTCTTCATCTGATATTTTTAATTCTCTAATCTTTTTCTTTAATCTACATTGATTACGTGTATGCCTTGTTTGTCCACAATCCCAACAAACTACACGCTTAGAGGATTTTGAAATTTATATGGTTTTCTTGGTTTAGAACTTTTAGACTTATTTTTCGTGGGTTTACCTTCAATTTGTTTTTTCTTTCTATATGGAATATAGGGTTTTCTAGGTTTTCTCTTTGTAGGTTTAGAACCATATTTAGTAACGTTTGTTGGGTAATTAGGGAGTAAATTTGTGCCAAATTGACTACAAAATTCCCCCATTTCTTTCTTACCTAAAAATCTTTGATTCTTTAATTGACTTTTTATTTTAAGATCATTACACAGACTTAATCCTTCATTAAACCTATACAAATGAATCAAGAATTAGTAATTTATTGTAAAAAAGAAATTAAAACATTATTAGATAATAAATTAATAAGAGAAAGTAAATCCCCATGGTCTTGTGCTGCCTTCTATGTATTCAAAGCTTCAGAACTAGAAAGAGGAGCACCAAGACTAGTAATTAATTATAAACCATTAAATAAAGTCTTAAAATGGATTAGATATCCTATCCCAAATAAAAAAGATTTATTAAAAAATTTATATAATGCCCAAATCTTTAGTAAATTTGATTTAAAATCAGGATTTTGGCAAATACAAATAAAAGAGGAAGATAGATATAAAACAGCTTTTAATGTACCATTTGGGCAATTTGAATGGAATGTTATGCCCTTTGGACTTAAAAATGCTCCTTCAGAATTTCAGAAAATAATGAATGACATTTTTTATCCTTATATAAATTTTATAATAGTTTATATAGATGATGTCTTAGTTTATTCAACCTCATTGGATCAACACTTTAAACATTTAGCTCAATTTTATAAAATAGCTATACATAATGGAATTGCATTATCAAAAACTAAAATGAATTTAGGGAAAAGCCATCGTTCCTAATTATCCTACTCATCCACCTCCATTTTCCTGAAATTACCCGAGATTCCCAGAAATCAAAAAGTTTGAAAAACTTCATATACCAACTTAAGCCCTTATATTCAAAAATCAAACCCTTTACATATGTGTTATATTGAGCAAACACCAGAACAATTAGAAACCCTTGATCCATCCAAACTTGCTCTTCAATACTGCCCTTTATATTCTCATTACCCGGTTACTTCTGATAAGCCTAGATATTTCTATGAGCTAGTCTTACAGGACATGCTTTCTTGTCAAATATTACATAGATATAATGGTCCTGATAATATTCTAACTTATCCTGAAAATTATGAGACTAAGATACCATATAGTAAGATGGTTATTCAAAAAGTTGTTACTATGAATGAGTATGGCCATCCTAGTACTATTAGGAAATTTTCAAATGTTCAACCTCCTCCTGGTTTGTTCCCTAGGGAATATAACTATTGGGATTATGTTGAAGCATTCAAAAAAGTTTTATTATATAAAAATCCAGTCAGCCAACACTCTTGGTTCTTGTGTATTGATCTACCTAAACCTTGTTCAATCCCAGTTTGGTTTCATCAGTGGATGTCAGACTTTAGCCCAGAAATTGAATACCTTCCCAAATACTACAAATTACAATATGAACAGTTTTCTAAACTTGTTGAGAAGTCTTTCAGAAACTCATTTTTCTATTTCATCTTGTTTTATCGTATTCCATATATATATATATATATATATATATATATATATATATATATATATATATATATGTATATGTATATGTATATAGGGGTCTACTGTGTGCAGCGCACAACAACGTTTTTGGATTGTGGGCCGTTGGATGAAAATCCAACGGCCCACAATCAAACTCTTACCCAACCCACCCCTCCCCCCTCGCCCGTTTTTCACCCCCCCTGCCATATTTCTCCGTCGTCGCCCCAGCCCCGGCCGCCGGTCACCACCGCCCCTGCCCCCCGACCTTCCTCGCCGGTCGCCCCCGCCCTCCCGCAATCGTGGTCGCCTCCGCCGCTCGGCCCCGTTCGCAGCCGCCGGCCCACCCCCTCGCCCCGCCCCCAGCTGCTGCCGCCCTGCCCCGCCACCGCCTCCGCTCGCAACCGCAGTCCCACCCTCGCGATCCCCTCACCCGCCCCGCCGTGGCAGTCTCTCCCCCCCCCCCACGACCACACGTGCCGCCGCTCCCCACCCCCGCTCGCAGCCGTGAACCCACCTTAGCGTAATAAAAACTTTATTCGGTCACGACTCGAGTCAAGTTTTTATTACGAAATAAATTTAAAAAAATAAAATTATTTCATACTAAATACTTGACTCGGCTTGATTCGAGTCAATATTACGAATTAAATTTTAAAAATAAAAAAATAATTTTGTAATAAAAATTTGACTCTATCTCGACTTGATCTCTATCTTGTAATAAAAATTTGACTCGCTCCCTACTCAAGTCAATATTACGAAATAAATTTTAAAAAAAACATTTTTTTTTAAAACTTGACTCCTCCCAATTCAAGTCAATAATACAAAATATTTTTTTAAGAAAAACTTGACTCGTTCTCGACTCTAGTCAATATGAGAAATTAAATTTTAAAAAAATAAAATAATTTTAAAATAAAAACTTGACTCTCTCCCGACTCAAGACAAATTTTTATTATGAAACATTGACTCTCTCCCGACTCCCGATCCGTGGGGAACGTGGCGTGTGGGGGGGGGGGGGGGGGATCATTGAGGCTGTTGAGGGCGGAACAGGTGGGGGGATCGCCAGGGTGGGGCGGCAGGCTGGGAGTGGGGGCAAGGGTGGCGGAGACGACGCGGGGGCGGGGAAAAACAGTCTGCGGAGAGGGAGGGGGGGAAAACAAGGCGGTGGGGGTGGGGGAGAAACAAGGCGGCGGCGGCGGCTGTGAGTGGGTACCTATTGGGAGAGTGGCGGGAAAGCCAGGGGGGGGGGCGGTGGCGGGGGGAGCATTGTCGAGGGGAGCGGGGAGATAGGAAAACATTGAAAATATGGGGAGGGGGGGGGGGGGTTAAAAACAGGGTGAAAGGTGTGGGTGACGGTGGACCGTTGGATTTTAATCCAACGGTCACCACCCATACGTCTGCATATGCGCTGCATTTTCATGCAGCATAGTGCAACAAATATATAATATATATATATATATATATATATATATATATATATATATTGGGCACGAAATGCCCAGCCCTTTGAGTTTTGTCTTTGAGACCCGGGTTAAAAAGATCGATGAAATTAAGATGTCCTTATAAAAAAATAGTATAATAAAATTAAAATAATACCGACAAATAATATACAAGAAATTTTATGTAATTTTTTAAGGTACAATTTTAATTTTTAGGTCAATTTAAGTGAAATTGATATTCACAATCTATTATTTTTTAATTTTATAAATTATACTAACAATAGTAAATCTTTTAGTGCCCTCTGAACTAACTAGCCTTTGCTGTTATATCGCCTATTTTACTGTTGACAGCGTTGGCCTAGCCTTGTATAATTTAGACTCGCAGTGGACTTGATAATTTGACGTGGTCCACTATCAGAGGAACCCACGGGTCGGACGGGCCTTGGATTTGGTCAAATTCAGTGGACAACAGCGTCTCCCCCGCTTTGCATTAGTTTAACAATAAATGGCCAAAGAATATTAAATGGGCAAGCGGGTAACCAGACCATTTCTCTTCCGATCCTTTTTTCATTCTTTTTGCGCCGGTCGTGTGGGGTTCTCCTCCGGCGGCGTCGACAAATTCCGGCGGCTGGTCGACGTATAATCCAACGGAAGGCAAAGATTGGAAGCCGGTCTCGGGTAGTTGATGAGCAATGACCGGGAAGCAATAAAGCAGTAAATCTTCAAGTCCGTCCCGTGTCTTCTGGGCTATGACCAGAGTAGCGAAGCAGTGGTTCTTCAAAGGCAATAAAATTCCAATCTTTATGGGACTCTGTATCTTCTTCTTCCTCTGTTCACGAAAATCCGGTGAGGCAGCAGCGAAGAACTCCAAAATCAGCCACAAAATACACGGCGTTGGTCGGAAAACGTTCACGAAATACACCTCTCGCTGCTGCCGCAACCTCTGTTTTCTCCCTTCTCCGGTGTGGTGCTTCGTGGCGATTTCCCAGCGATGGTGGGCTTCAACGGCGTTGGGGAGAGGTTTTTTCTTGGATAGTGTTGTAAGTGATTTACTATGGTGGCCTTGGACTGGTCCAATACGGCCGGGGTCGTCCGGAAAATTAGACGCCGAACCTGCAAAACAGACATATTATCCTTTTTTTCGTTGCCGGTGACTTTGAGCAAAGCTTTGGCCGACAACGTGGCTTTGACGGAGGCAGAGAGTAGTTGGGTCGGCAAGGGGGTGTACGTTGATGGCACTACAACTCGTCTCCCTAGTAGCCAAGCAACAACAACACCGTCTTCGTGGCAATGGGGTGGGGGCTTCATTGCTCGGTGACGACAACTTATTCCAGCACCACAGCTATAAAATAAACTTCTAAACAAGCACTGTGATCTCCAAAGCTTCGTCTCTGCAAGATTTTCTTCCCCCCATTCTGGCACTTAGGTTGGTTATAGAATTTGAGAGCCCTCTTTTCAGGATTAGTGGTGTACAATCGCAAGAGGCTTTAACTTCTTTCACAAATCCCGTCCTCTAATTTTAGAATTGTGTGGATTGTTTCTCAGTATAGAATTTATCCAGACGACAAGATATTTATAAATCCCTATAAAGTTATCTACGTGATCGGATAAGTACCTATCTAAATAAATATTAGCTCCTTTGTCGATTTTTCGCAAACTCGAAAAGAAGAATGAGCAAAAAAAATATAATTTATGTTTTTTTCCTTTTTTTAACATTTTTTTCTTTTTATTTTATTTTTTGCTATGTGCACTCTATGTCCATTAACCTTGTTATTTAGGCTTTATTAGCGGGTAGGGTCACACCAAATTTTCAAGTATCTATCATTGACTTAAAAAACTAAATTTCTATCAATTATTGACAACTCATAATATCCTTTACCAACATCTCGTTTCACAATATATGACCCTTCCCATGATTGGAAAATTTTAGTATTGGTAATCCGGCCCTAATTTCATAGGTGTTGCACATTACTAACATTTCGACGCTAAATTTGTGAGGCTCTATATCTCAATTGTATTTCTTTGTCATTGCTCATAGCATTTTTTCAACTTTTCCCCTCCATGATGATGCTCATCACTTGCTTCAATTGATACAATTCTGTCCGTTACATACTTCGCCTGTTGTGGTGATAATTGTGAAGCAGTCACCATCTTCAGGTAATTCTACTTCCAAAGGCAAAATAGATTCCTTCCCAAAATTAGTAAAAAAGGAGTAACTTGAGTACTTACGTGAGCAGAGGTACGGTATGACCATAACGCTTCGAGCAGCCTCTCAAGCCAATCATGTCTAATATCTGCCACCATTTTTCACAATATTTGCTGCAAAATCTTGTTGAAATCTTCCACTTGCCCACTTGATTGTGGGTTGTATTGTGATGATTGTACCATTTCAAATCGGTGTTGTTCTGCTAATTCTGCAACCTGCCATCCAATGAACGACATGTCATTGCTCGTAATAAGTTTCTGGGGAACTCCAAATTGGTAGATAATATTTTCCTTAATGAATTGAAAGATACACTCTCATGTTTCCTTGCCAATATTGGTTCACCCCACTTAGTAAAATATTCAATTGTTGTCAAGATGAACTTGTAACCCTTTGATGATAATGGATGAACATGATTGATAAAATCAAGCCTCCAAATTTGAAATGGCCAATATGCGCCAATCGGGTGCAATGGTTCTAGCGGCGGTGCATGTAATTGACACTTCTCACATGAACGAGCAAAATCCATACAATCCTTATACATTGTTGGCCAAAAGTACCCAATTCTGAGCAAAAGGTAATACAAGCTTCTTCCACCTTGGTACTCTCCACAAGTTCCTTCATGTGCATCTCTCATAGCCTTCAAACTTTTTTCCTTAGTCAAACACCGTAATAAGACTCCATCAAATCCTTCGCAATATAATAATTCTCATATAATGAGATGGCGTGATGCAATTCAACACACATAACAAGCCTTGCATTGATCATTGGTAGCTGGTTGCATGCCAAAAAATTGATAATATTTCCTTACCAATCCTCAAACTCCTCTAGTGCGAGGCTTTCAACTACAACACTTGACAGTAAAATTGCACCGGCAAGTACGTCATGGCAAGAAAACCAGATAATTGGCTCTATGACTTCTCCTTTAGCAATGAATCTTGATCCCAATACGGTGAGTATATCTATCATACAATTTGTAGAGCAAAGGAATTGTTCAAACATTACTTTTTTGAAATTCTTCAATAATTGCATCAAATGTGCCTTGCACACTATGAAGTCTACTTCCTTAACTTCAAAATTCCTTGTAGCGTCTTGGATTACCAATAATGAATCGCTTCAAACTAGCAAGTATTCCACTTTTAAATCATTTGCAAGTAACAGCCCATGCAACATGACTTTATATTTTGTGCTATAGTTGTGCAAAATTTTGCTAAATTGTAAGCGTGCAAATGCATCTTCCCTGAAGGTTCTACTCAGACAATTCCAACTCTCTAGTGGGTCCTACTCCTCCTTGCATTCCTACGGCTGCTCCATCAAAATATAAAGTTCACTTTATTAGTTCTTTATATGTGTTAAACTGGACTTCTTCTTCTTTCTTCTCGGATGGTAGAGTTGAATAGTTGGCGAGTAACTTGGCAATTGCTTGACTTTTCATTGCTTTTTATGTGACACACTTGATGCCAAACTCCATTAACTTTCATAGTCATCTTCCTGCTTTGCTCGACAAGGCCAGTTGTTGGAGCAAGTATCGAACAAGGTTCTCGTGTACCACTAAAAGCACTTCATGTATAAAAAAGTAAGGTCACAACTTTTGCAAAGCAAACACCAATGCTAAACATGCTTTCTCAACCCTTGTGTACCCTTGTTTAATTGAACTCATAGCTCTGTTTAAGTAATACATAGGTCGTTCTCTCCCAAGGTTGTCATTCTGGGCCAAGAAAGCTACGAGTGTTGCCTTGGTGTGAGAAATATATAGGATGAGTGGTCTGTCTAGCACTGGAGCAAGTAAAGTTGGAGGCTTTTGCATCTGTCTTTTTCTCCTTAGAGGCTCGTTCACGCTCCCCCCCTCACTTAAACTTGTTACCTTTATTCAACAATTGAGTAAGTGGCAGTATCTTTGACGACAAGTCTGGGATAAACCTCTGAATGTAATTGACCTTTCCCAGGAATATTTGTAATTGACGCAAGGATGTAGGTGGATTCATATCTCTAATAGCTTGAATTTTGGTAGGGTCAGCTTGAATTCCTCATTCGTGCACCAAAAATTCAATAAATTGCCCTAATGAAACACCAAAAACACATTTTTGTGGATTCAACTACAAGTTATTTACTCTACACTGGTGAAGTACCTTCTGCAACACCTTGTAGTGATCACTTCTTTCTTTCTCTTCACAATTATGTCATCAACATAATCCTCCATTTCCACATGTAGCATGTCTGCAAAAATATATTGCATCACCCATTGATAAGTAGCCCCTGCATTCTTCAAATCAAACAACATTACCGTATAACAATAAATTTTAACATACGTGTAGAAAGCTGTCTTTTCCTCATCTTCAGGTGCCATATAAATCTAATTGTAGCTACTAAATCCATTCATGAAAGAAAACATCTGACAACCAACTATATTGTCAAGCATAATATCAGGGATCGGTAAAGGAAACGCATCCTTAGGATATGCTATGTTGAGATTTCAAAAATCTATGCAAATCCTCATCTATCCATTCTTCTTCTTTACCGGGATAACATTTGCCAACCATTCTGGGTACTTGACTTCATGAATGAAGTTTGCCTTCTTTTACTTCTCAATCTCTCTTGTGATCATGGACTCGATTGGTGGGCTAAAATTTCTTCTAGCTTGAACAACTGGACATACACTTGGCTTGACTGTAAGGCGGTGTACTGCAACTTCGGTTGACAAACCTAATATCTCATCATAGGACCATGCAAAATAATCCTTGTAACTCCTAAGTAAATCAATCAAGTGTTGCTTTTCCATTTCTCTTAAACTTGATCCAAGAAAGGTTGGACGAGGCTCTTAATAAGTTCCCAAATTAATTTCCATAAGTCATTCTGTGGTTAGAGTAACTCCATCCTCAAAATAACTTGGTGCTTGTTGTATTTTTTTATCTAGTAGTCCCTTTCATGTGATATTGCTCCCACAAACTATGGTTGCATTGATCCTTCATTTTCACTTGATATGCAATAAGGAAATGATTTCGATTCAATTGAATCTTTCGGGGCCAAGGTCTTTATCTCAAATTCATCAAATGAATTGGATTATTCTTCTTCCAAGTAAATGACCAGGCATGGATCAAGTGTAATTACTTCCTTCTTACAAAAGTTCATCATCGACATCTCCCATTATCCTAACACCATTGCGGCATCCTCAGTTATAATGTGATCTTTCTTTTCTTGACTTTGCACTTCTTGGAGCGGTGATATTTCTTTAATTTTTTGCTTTGGTTGTCCTGAATGCACTATGACCTTTAGAGGTACTAAAAAAGCTTCTGGACCTGGTGAAATTGCTGGTGTCGATGGAACTAACAACCTGTGTAACTTTGTTACTTTAGGAGGCTTTGGCAGTGGATAATTAGCTGTTGATTTAATGAAGTTTAGCAAATCAAGTGTAGCAGAACAGACATGACTAGGCAATTGTTCTTGAGCTATCTTCGGGACATTTCCCTCCATGAAGAATGCGGCATCTGCAAAATGCGCTTCCTCAACAGCTAATGGGTTTCGGAGCCCCTGAACTCTGATTTGGCTTCCTTTACTAGGTGTGGCTTTAATGCGCTGGTGCTACGAAGATGATACATATCAGTAGTCATGAATCCACTGTCGCCCAAGAAGAATGTGTTACATTGGATCAACTTCTAGGATGTAGAATATGTGTGGTAAACTGAAAGGACCAACAGACATGTGTAAACATACTATTCTCAAAGACTTTCTCGGTACATGAGACAATGAATTAACTGTAGTATCATTTGGCATGAAGTTTTCCTTAGTATAACCTAATTCAAACAACACACGTATAGGAAAGATGTTAATTGATGACCGATCAACAAGTGCATGCTAAACAAGCTTGTTGCAGTGCTCCACACTAATGAACAATGGCCGATTGTGGTTGGGCTTAGGGTGACACAAATTGTCATTGGAGAAAGTGACAATCCCAGTTGCCATTGGTAGAGTATCATCAGCATGTGCCAAGACGGGTTAGTATAGGCTCTTTGTTCTTGTTTACTTGTATTAAAATAGGCAAAAGGTGCCCCAAGTACTCTACATCTATAATGTAGTATTTTATTCCACACTAGTTCATAAAGAAACTATCTTCTCAATTTCTTATTGCGAATTCTGATAAAGTTTGTTAAACTGTGAACCGGGCAGTGAGTGAGAAGTGTAAAACCCACGATTCGAGTCAGGGTTTTATATTCAGAACCGGTCG